>BDSI01000191.1:2500-169960 GCA_003117195.1 Eudorina sp. 2006-703-Eu-15
GGCTTGATGTCGCCGATGGCATGGCTGGGGCCCAACTTGACCATCAGCCTGCAGGAAGGCAGGCAGGAAGGCAGGCAGGCGGCGACGCCACCGGGCCGTTCCAGCCGCATTTGACGTAGGGCGCGTAGCTAAGGAAAGCAATGCAGCAAGCGCGGGGCGGATGCCATCAGGCGCCAGGTCGGTACATGAACTCCCTCTTATTAGGAGATAGAAGAAGTCCAGATGAGGGCCGGATGGCGGATGCGTTCATGTGCGTCAAAATGGATAAGGGCGCCATCAAGTATATTTTTTTAGGTGCCTGCCGGCGGCGGGCGGTCGCGTGTGCGTGGGCGAACGCGCCGCGTTCTGTGTGCCTAGCGACCTATCTACGGATCTACCTACGGTAGCAAGCAATTCTATCCGCTGTATATGTCAGCGCTCACTTGTCGTCGATGACGGCCAGGTACATGTCGGCGTCCTTCCGCAGGACGGTGACGGACGACTCGGCGGTGATGCCGCTGCGGAGCCGCAACTGGATGAGCGCGAGGATGCAGTTCCTGACGGCCGCCTCCGACGACCCGAACACGTGGTCCCAGAACACGCAAGGCACACCTGCGCGCGTGCGCGTGCGTGTGTATGTGCGTGCATGGACACAGCATACATTATTATTACGGTATCATTGTTAATAAGAATGTTTCAGCGGACCCAGCACATGTATATACACATTTGATGACCTGCGGTCGTCTCACTGCACCCGCGCCCGGGTGAGGTAGGTAGGTAGGTAGGTAGGCCGTCGGTGGGTGATGTGGCGTATGATGACAAAAAATGAGGGAACGGTGTCGTGCACCGTTGATGGCGTGGCAATTTGGAGGAAACTGTCGCAGAGCAGTTGGATTTGGAGTGATCACGCGCTGAGCGTTAGATTAGGTGGTTGACAGTTGCTGGATCCATCTGCCGTACATAGGAGCACCTGGCTTGCGATACCTAAGGCAAGCGCCTTCCTGCTGAAGGCGCTTCGCCTGGTCGATTCAAGACGATACAGGATATTCACACATGTTGATATTATTGCGGAACAACTCTCTGTAACAGATATCGGCGTCACATTGTGTGATGCTGTGTCGGTGCTCAGGCCGCCAACAGTGACATCAAATAGCAAGGCACTGCCAGGCTTGATCACCCTGGCCAGTAGCCTATAGTTCCGCGACGGAACAACGGAGGAGTAGGTGCATCCCGGGCGCGACGCCCGATCACCGACGCTAGGTAGAAGGAGCGCGGTCTCGCCTCTCGGCCGGGCCGTGGAACCAGTTCTAGGTATAGGAGCCCGACCTATAGCCTAGAGCTGCTGCGCCGTTCCACTCTTCCTGCACCAGGCGAAGATGGACGAAGATGAAGGAGTGCCGGCTGTACGTGCGGATGTGCAGCAGGTAATGGTGATGTGTAGATGTGTAGCAGGTAACGCACGTCTGGTTTGGTTACCAAACGTAATTCGTCCAGCAGGTTGATTGAATGTTCATGCGGCCATGCGGCTATATGTTGCCTTAGCCAGCGCGGCCGCAAGCCACTGGCTGACTGAGAATCAGGGACGTGCGAATGTACGAATTTCCCTCTGAGGCCCCGCCGCAAGGTGACAGGTGATCGTACCGCTTTGGGGGGTGGGGTGGGGGGTGGGTGGGTGAGTAAACCCCGTATCTTCGTTCCGGCACTAAACATCCCGCACCGCCGTACCACACACACACACACACCGCCGTACACCACACATACACAGCCGTACACACGCACCGACCTGGATGCGTCAGGATGTACGTGTAGCCGATCTCGTATCCCCAGGATGGGAACGGCGCGACGCACTTGACCGAGTCGGTGTTGTGGTTGGCAACGAAGGTCACCTGCACGCATGCGGGTGCGGGTGCGTGCGTGCGTGAGGCGCCGTCCCAGAGTAATGGATGGGGTGCACAAACGACCGACCGGCGGACGGGTGCGCGCGCACACGCATGATGGTGGCGTTACATGTGGCACACACAGGAGTGCGGGCGGGCGGGTAACAACCCTAAACACACAGAAGTGTATTCTACATCCGATGGTAATGATAATGATGTGTAACATGCGATTTATGGTACGGACAAGTGGTTGCCGGGTTCGCCCACAGTCCTTTATTTCGCCCGTGCATCCAATGTATTGCCCAGCAGCAGGTAGATTCAGGTTATCAGGAATAGGAGATTGTGAGAGAGGCAGGGAGGAAAGGAAAGCGGGCAGCAATCATCTCACCGCCTTGCCCGGCATCAGCCCCGACAAACCCGGCGGCTTGCCGTTTCTGTCGGCCAAGCGCCAGTACTCGGTCCGGGCCACCGCCTGGTTCAATATGTACTGTGGGCGGGGGCGGTGTAGGGGTGGCGGCACGGCACGGCCGGAAACAGCAGGCTGTCAAGTCACACCGAGCGAAGAAGATCGATGCATGTGGACCAATGGCAAAACCCTAGCTACCGGATCATGCACACACGGACGGCTGCGTTGCCCGCCGTTGACCGTCCGCGCCTGGCGCCTGATGACTGCCTTGCTTGCGAGACATGCACGATGCAGCCACATCATCCACCGTATCCGGACATCCGTCTGCGCGGGCGGGTAGCACCTGCTGTGCCCCTGCCCAGCTAGTTGGCTGCTGTGGGCAAGCGCGCTGGCAAAGAAGTACGATCCGTACGTACCTTGAGGGGGTAGTCAAAGGCCAGGCACTCGCGCCCGGCGCCGTCGATCCAGTCCGCAATGGACCTCCGGGCGGCCTCCTGGTCGACAGCCAGATGGCGGCCGCAGTTCCAGCTGACGATGGCGCGAGGGCGGTATCGGGGCGGGCGGGGCGGGGCGGGATGGCATGGCGGGGTGGCGAGTGAGAGGCAAGGAGGGGTTGGGATGAGGTAGGTTCGTAGGTAGCAAGGTCGGTTGGGTGAGCTGAGGGAGCGAAGAGGCCGTTTTATTTGTTCGATAGATGGCATTATTATTAGATGGCATTGCTAGGAAGAATGAAACCGGCATGACATCCTTAGTTGCCACCGGTGCCCCTGCAAGTGTCCCCACCCACCCTGCGCACATAAATCAACGATACACGATGTGATGACCCCGAAAGTGACGGAGTGTATGACTGGGCCTGTATGACTGAGGTACACCAGGGCTAGGATTATGTATGACCACCACTGTGTGACCCGATGGCGGGTTACGACTGGAAGAATCGACTGAGAACTCAGCCATATTTTTCCAATGGAATCAATGCTGCGAGCGGGTGGATGTGATGACGGCGCGCGATGCAAACAAACTGCACAGGCCAGCCAGGAGCGCTTAGGAGAATGGCAACGTAGTTCATCATCAGGGTTTTGCGCGCACGTACGACACTCACTGCATGTCGGGCCAGTAGTCCCCGATGTTGAGCTGGGCCTGCAGGCCGCTGCCCTCGATGTACTCCTTGACGTACTGGGGGCCGTACCCCCGGGCGAAGTCGAAGCGCCAGCCCTCGAACCCGATATCGGACTTGAGCCAGTTGAGCCAGTCCGTGATGCCCGCCCTGGCCCACCATAGGATACACGAACAATCAGAGTCACGGCACAGTAGCGGTTACAAATTGAATGAATGAACGTTGCAGCGGACCCCAGAGGGATCACCGGTGTATACCAGGGCAAGCCCCAGCAGGCCCCACCGCCAAGGCGGCAAGACACCACACCTCAACGCCGCACCCAAATAACACACCGGGCCATGACCCCACCCAGGCAGACACCGAAGCAGAGGCGCCCAGCGGGGCAACACTACCAAAGGGATCGGCAGTACAAATTTTACTGGACTGTACATATAGGACCGTACACGCGCTTTCGCGTCTAATATCACGCAAGCAGCGCAAGTGCGCAACCCTCGCACGCATATATACACCGCCGGGTCACCCATGTGAGGTAGTTTCGTAGGTGGCTGGCTGGCCGTTACCCGATGTCCATGTCTCTTTCTTTTGCTCCGTCTTTCAATGCGGTCCACCCCACATACCGTACATGGGGTCGCGCTATTCACAGCCCACACGCACGTACCTACCTGAGCTCCGGGTTGGTGTGGTCCAGGTCCGGCGCCGCAAAGAAGGCCTCGCCTGCACGCAGCCGAATTGGGAATCAAGCCCCGATCGCATGTAATCAGCTCTGCTGCGAATTACAGAGACGTAATCCTATTACGTGCGCGCCCACCAGCACATGCAGACACCATCGGTGGTCAACTGCGGCCGGCTGGGTTCCGTCCGATGTATGGAGCTCAATCATCCGTCGGAGACGCAATTGTGGATCTGCTCTGCCTGTTTGCCGTGCTTTATGCCACGGCGGCGGACATGCATGTTGGTTGATTCCCATTTGCCTAGGAGGCACTTGCGTAGCTAATCTGCTGGACGACCCGCCCGTAGGGGTCGCCCAGCAGGATCCACCACTGCCAACGAATGTAGCAACTCATCAGTAAGCGCTGTGCATAATCTTCCTCTGTGGACTAATGCCACCGAAAGCACATGACCCTTGAGGCAGCTTACCGGTGTCGGGCTTGCCGGTGCCGTGGAAGGTCGGAGAGTTACTGCGGGGGTCGGGTCGGGACGTGTGGCGGTATCAGGCTCACACCGGGTCGTTGACTTGGCGCTATGCTGGCAGGAGCGATGATAAGTAGACCAGCTACGGCAGGCAGGCTGGTTGCAGCCGTGTGAACGAAGAGCAGCCGTGTCAGCAGCTTCCATCAGCAATCAGCGACACTGCGGTGATTTGGACTGGCGCTGCAGACTGCTCTCACAACTTGTCCGTACGCAACTCCGTACCTCCGTACCTCCCGTACCCACCTTGTGATCGCCCACGCGCCCCAGTTGATCTTCCTGCCCGGGTGGTCCACGTCGTCGCCGAAGGAGTCCCCGCCGCCGATGGTGCTGTGCTTGGCAGCCACCCTGCGCACGAGGGATCAAGTGGGGCGGGGCCAGCGCAGGCAGATGCCGTACACATCACGACAGGATGCACTGCCGCCGGCTTACACACACAAAGAGGCCTGGGCGGTTCTGGGCGGGTTTCTCATTACACACACATACAGAGGTGATCTTCAGCCCTATTTCTGGGTCGCTCGGATTAGCCTGCGCTCGTCCGTACCCACTTTGCTTGGCACCATCCACTACCCCGTCTGTGTGAACGCATCATCAAGATCATATTCCGGTCAGCACGATTGATCATAGCTTCCCCCTTAGCCTCAAACGTTCACTCAGTAGATCCACCAGGTCCAACCCGATGCCCTGAGCCTGTCCTGCTGTAGTGCCTGCTGGCTGGGGGCTGGGTGCAGGGGCGGACACAGGTGGGGGTGCAGGCTGCAGGGGCGGACACATACGGGCAGGTGCGTACCGGTGGTTGATGACGATGTCGGCGATGGGCTTGATGCCCGCGCCCTTCAGCTCCTGGTTCAGCAGCTTGAGCTGGGCCTTGGTGCCGTACGCTGAGTCCAGCAGGTACAGCTGGTCCGGCATGTAGCCCTGAGGATAGACAAGCAGGTGGTACAGGAGATAAGAGTGTGGGACACAGGAGCGGGCGGGGCATGCATGCAGCGGGGCGGAGTCTCACGCCGCAACTCAAACGCGACCCGGCTACGATACCTGCTTGTCAGCCGCTTGTGATGGTGGGGGCAACCAGAGGTGGGTGAAGCCCGCGGTCTGCGTACGTACAGGAGGCAGGGCGGTCAGGCACATATTGTTTGTACATAGCACACACGACACACCCGCAGCTTGGCAGCCGAACTAAGCAAGTAAAGGGTCGAGAAGCACGGGTACGTGCGGCCCATCGCGTTCCATCACACAACAGCACGGTCCACGTGTAATGGTTACATTACAACAGCAGCAGCAGCCGCTCACAAGCTACCGACCTGGATGTCGGCGACCCGGCGCTGCAGCTGAACGTACCACGCGCCCTTCTCAGCGCTGTCCCAGCCGAAGCCTGTATGTGACGGCATCGAAAGGAGGGTCGGTTACTAGCTAGGAGGTGTCGCAGGGGGCAGCCTAAGAGACCGGCGGCGGGGCCTAGAAGGGAACAAGCACCAGCCTCTCATCACCAGCCGGGTTATTGATTCACCGCAGGTATATTCAGCGCCTGCGCACGCTGCTACTGGAAGCGTTGTAATGCTGCATAAACAACCGGGTGTGGTGAAGAGGCCAGTGCGGTTGTCACCGATGACCCGCGGGGCCCACTTTAACATCATTGATAATAATCTCACCGATGACCCGCGGGGCCCACTTTAACATCATTGATAATAATCAACAGCCTGCGCTTGACACCAGGGAGTGTATTCCTGATCGAGCCCTGACATCCATGTCGTCAAAATACATAAAACCTACGCCGCGGGTTGCGTTTTTGACCAGTTCGAACCGCTGCCCGCACATATGTACATACCAGTCGAATGGGTGTACAAAGCTCTAAGATGGACAGCGCGCAACAATTTCTTTGGTGCTGGTGGGGACGCACCTTGGAGGACGATCGCAGTCGACATCGCGCTCTTTCTACGTTGAGAGTGTCCCGAAAAACTTAACAATCTGCAGCGCAGGATTAAATAAAAGAATGTTTAGTTTGGGGCCATCATGTGATAGATCCGAATGCGCCTAGAACGCAAAAGGTGCCATTAACATATCCGCACGCAATGAGATTGCATGCAAAATGAATATAAAATATATGTATGTCAGCAGTTTGGGACTAGAAAACTCGCACAGGCACAGATATGGTTCCGCACCCCGGGCCTTTCCGAAGCAGTCCGAAGCGTCGACCCTAGTTGACCCCAGGGCCCCTGGCTATTCACGCAATGTCTGATGCCAGGAAATACTTAGTTAGACACCAAATGATCTCACCAAATTATGTGTTGCTTGTTGCAACACCTTTGAATGATGAGCAGATGGTAGAAGTGACGGTCTGCAAAGGTTCAATTCTTAATACGCCCAGTGTTTTGTCCTTGTGATATTTTGTATGGTAGGTGGAGCAAGCCAGGTGATTGACACCAACTGCTGTTCAGGACCGTGCGTATAACTTTGTAAGCAAGGGTACATATACAATGAAAATTATCTCGAGTAGCACTTAAATATATATTAATTCAGCAACGCACGGGTGCATAGCTTCGTAGAGTTTCGACCCTGGGGTCCGAACGGATCCGTCCGTCAACGGTTAGTATGTTGTCCAACTTCCATCTGCCATTGTAATTTTATATTTTAAAATATCTGTGTTAATTTAAAATGATATTCCGCTACTGATATGCGTTGTTGTATGTTCCAGAATGAAGGTCAGCCCGGAAGGTGGGCGGCATACTTTGACGGGCAATTGTTAGCGGGCCATCGCTCGAGTGCAGATTCCCGGATCTCCAGAAAGAAACAACTACAGATTGAGCTGCAACGGCTACCGACTGGTCTATGTGCAAGCCTGCATCACCGTGCATCACTAACGAGCTGACGACTCGCTTCACAGTACATCTGCCGACAGTGGCATCGCAGCAGATCACGGTTGGACAAACAAACGGTTACATACCGCGTTCGATGTAAGGAATTCAGTTCAATCGGTTGAAACATAGAAGCGTGACAGAAGATTCCGTTTGATCGTTTGTGAGTGATCGGAAGGGATTAGCGGACCCCAAAGGGATCAACGGTGTATACCAGGGCAAGCCCCAGCAGGCCCCACCGACAAGGCGGCAAGGTAAACCCACACCTCAACGCCGCGAACAATAGTACAGAGGGCCATAACAACACCCAGACGGCCATCTTCGCAAGCAGAGGCGCACAGCGGGGCAACACCACCCACGGGATAGGCACAGCAACGGGCGGGATCCCCTGAAGTGGATGGATCAAGCCAAGCACGGGGGAAGTCGCCCACACAGGCACCCTATTACCCAGCTACCACAGCCCCTTAAGCTCCCAGCGCCGCACCCTCTCGAGGTCTTGGAAAACCCACGCCTGGCTCGTGACAGTGCCCAGCGACCGCTAGAGGAGCACCCCTCACCCAACGAACACCGTGACCAATTAAACGCGGTTTGTGTGAGCCCAACCGCGTGACCCCCATGAGCCGGAACCCGCCGGAATACATCAGAACGAACGCGCCGACCTCATTTTGTATGGACCACAGCCGTCCGCTCGCAAGCCGATAACCCCAAGCCACCGATAGCCTACTGTGGCATCGGTGATTTGGTGGTGCCAGGAGGTGGCTCCCGGCAGGGGGTGGTTTGGGGGGTGGCTCCCGGCAGGGCTGCTGGTCATGTAGCCGTTACAAAGTGGACCCTTCGTCCCGACCGGGCGTACCTGCTGTTCCTTCTCTCACCTTGTCGCGCTGTGTCAGGTGCCAATGATGAGGTGCGGACATGTATTCAGGATGTTACAGCGGACATGTATGTATTCTTATTGAGGATGTTGCAGTGGACATGTATGTATTCTTATTGAGGATGTTGCAGTGGACATGTATGTATTCTTATTGAGGATGTTACAGCGGACATGTATGTATTCTTATTGAGGATGTTACAGCGGACCCCGAGGGTCATGTATGTATGGTGCCGACACCGACCCAGGCATTGCCGCTGACAACCGTCCACGACCGGCCCGCAATTGCACGAAGCGCAATGGTGTACGACAGCTCGCCCTCCGCCTCCCTTCATGCAGTCTGGTTTTCGTTCAGCAGAAAGGAAGGGAAGCTAAAGCTGGGGGCCGCACATGCGGTCCAATGCAGCAGCCACATCCACTATATATTGCAATCCTGGCGCGCTGGTAACCTGGTGTAGTGGCCGGTATGGCTGCGTGACCCCGCCGCGGGTGATGGAGGATGGGTGCGCAGTCCTTGGTAGGGGTTGATGAGACGAGGCACCTACGAGCTATCTGGGCCCGTTGGAACACCCGGTCGGGATACGGGTCCACCTTGAAACGGTTACATAGCCACATCCGCTATTGCATGCCTCATCAGTCGCCATCTCCTGTGCTAGCGACCATCAATGTGAAACCTCGGTGAGTTTCCCGCCAAACCCAAGGCAGTGTGTCGGTAATGCACCAGGCATGACCGTCGAACCGTAATACTCTACTTTTTTGGTTTCAACTGCTTCCAGGCAGACCAGGCGATGCAACGGGCCCAGACGGCTCGTCGGCGCCTCATCTTATCAATCCTTACCAACTAGTGCGCCACCATCCGCCCGGGGGGGGGCGCCCGGTTTCGCTGTCTTTATTGCCAAAAAGGGGTGAGGGGGGCGGTTTTTGGGCTCGCCTTGGTGCTTTGTTGTAGTAGTAGTAGTTGTACCGTTACAGTGTGGATAGGCTTCCGGGCCCTCCCTAAGGGTTTATGTCGCGGATTTATATGATGCTATAGGACACCTTCAACCATCCTACGCCATACGAACCGAGGGTCCAAGGCGGTTGATCCTGCCAACTAAGGATCCCACCTCATCCATTCACCCGCACATCCGTAGAGACAGAGGGTTCAGCAATCGCCACCAATCTAGCGTGCGAATCTCAATCCATCAACTGTGATCGCAACTCCACATCTCAGCAGCTATAGCCATAATCTCATGCTCCCAAACAATGTCGGGGGTCACCCTAGGACTCGAACCCAGGACCTTAAACCGCCTTATCGCGGTAGTGTCACCTGCTTTGTTGTGGGTCTGCACTAGGACGCCTTTTTGGTGGTGGTGGCTCCCGGTGTATGTATTCCCCGTCATGGTCGCGCTTGTCCTTCTCTACCTATGTAACTGTCCTCCAACTACATGTGATCGGTCACATGAATCAGTCGACCGCAGGATCTCCGACTGGCAACCATGACATCCTTCGACCCAGAAAGGCGCCACATACCTCGCCAAACAGTCCCATTTATAGATACGATTATCAACAGGTCAGTAGGGTGGCCACCCGGGCGCCTTTCGAACGAACATGAAAAGGGAACAAAACAAAATAAACTTATTTCATTTTATGTGTTCATGACAGCATTCGTAAACAGAACGTGCAGTTGGATGTTGCGAGATGGCGGGCCGCGACAACGGGCTTACGGCAGGATCGCTGGAAGGTGATACCGGATGAACGGATCCGGAAGGCAAAGAACGTACACGAAGGCGAGCCCCTGTCCTTGTCTACAATCTAAGATAAAAGGGCTAAATATTTTCCCTTTTTTACCAGCAACAACTATACGTCTTGAGCATACATTTGCACTCTCTGCATACCGACTCGTTCCCAGTAGCCCGCACACCACTGCAGGATTCCAGTCTTTTTTCCATTATCAGGTATAGCTGGTTTGCCCTGCAACTAAAGTGACTTGTCACAGATATTAGTCTTGGACCTTGGATCCGTGTCGGCCCCCGAACTGTTTTCATTTGTCCCTGAGTTGCAATCAACAGGTTGCAATACCTGCAACCCAGGCTGAAAGTGTTATATTTTTTACGATATTATCCTAAAGTGATTGAAGTAAGACCTCTTCTCGATCTCCGATGGTCACAGGTCAACTGCTCAAGATACCCTTGAATTAGCGACCAGATACAAAAGAAAGACAAGATGGCGACGAACATAATGCTTCAGGGTATGTTGATGATAATTGTTTTATACGGTTGCGTTGGTGTGCTTTTGGCAAGGTGGTGTCATGGATCCGTTTCAAGACAGCACAAGCCTGCACAAGGCATCCGTCAGCGTGCCAGTTGTAAACGATTGTGACCAACATACAACTGTGACACGTAGTAATCGTGAATGTCGCGTGGCGGAATGAAAACGCCACACAATACTGAAGTATTTGCTTGCCTGACGAGACCGGAGACCTTGTGTGGCGTTTACAGTGCTTCGCTCGCCATGTTTACTTACGATGTGATGACTGACGCTGTCGCACTGCATTCCTAATCCAATGGGACAGGCTTCCACTGGGAGAGCGCCAACCCCAAGACTTGGTACCTAAATGTGCAGAGCAAGGTCGATGACATCAAGGTGTGTACGTACAGCGCAGCAACGGGGTCACCCACGCCTACTTGGACGCCTGCTGCTAGCTGCTACGCACAGTACCGCTGTGCCTCACTCCCGGATCTTCTCATCATGCCGCCATCATCTCATGTGTGCAACTGTGCATGTTCCGTCAGTGCTTGCCATGCACACTGCACATCCTCCCTGCCTACCGTATGCACCTGCTGCCCATCGCAGGCCGCGGGCTTCACACACATCTGGCTGCCGCCCCCGTCCCAGAGCCTGGCCAAAGAGGTGCGGCTTTCCCCTGGATGACGGTTAGCTAGAGAATGAGAGAGGGACTAGCGTGACTAGGTAGTTGTTGCCAGCGAGCATCATCACGGCAGTTGCCGGGAGCCTGGCGCCCGGGCGCTGGCGACTCGCGGCTTGACGTCTACGGCTCGAACACCCAGGGAAGATCCCTCCCAAACCACCCACGGGAAGGCCCTTCCCACACGCGGCGCATCGAGCGAGGCGGACCACGCACTGGGATACCTTGCATGGGGCCTCCCCGTAAAGCGCGTGTGCAACTGGAACTTGTGCACGAAGCGCAGCGTATGTCCCCACCACGCAGCCATCGCTCTTTCTTATTGCATGTGCGCGAACGTGTGTGGTTCTCTTGATTTCAGGGCTATCAGCCACAGCAGTACTACGACCTGGATCACAGCGCCTATGGCGCCAAGACCGAGCTCACTGGCTTGATCCAAGACCTCAAGTCCAAGGGCATCCACCCAATGGCCGACATCGTCATCAACCACAGGTAGGCACCTGCGGCTGTGTACAACGTTCGATGTTCACAGTAGGCGTGTGAAAATATGATGTACGACGCAGAATCCGCAGTATGTCTACCTATGTATGCATCCCCACTGGGTCTCCCCCAGGCGTGGCATGCGTGCCCCGGGACACTGCATGGGGGCGGGCCTGGAGTACTCCTGCCATGCTGGCAAGCATGCATGTCTCACCTTTCACGCTTCCGACGCGAGCAGCATGATGGATGCGATCCCAAGTAATACACCCACGCCGTGCTTGTACTGCAGATCCGCCGAGGATAAGGCCCCCAACGGCCAGTACATCCAGTTCGAGGACAAGGTCGACCACCCGGGGCGCCGAATCGACTGGGGACCCTGGGCCGTCTGCCGGTGAGCGGTCGAGGCGGGGTTAGCTAGGACCGCCGCCCGTGCGTCCCATGGCGCACGCGAGGGGGAAGAGGTCGGCGTCAGTGGGACAGTGTGGGCCAGGATGGGTTTACTGTATAAATGAATGAATGAATGAACGTTACTATATGCAAGAAGCGCCGATGCACGTATCATGCACGATGTCCTTTTCCCAAGCGTGTGTTGGCTCCAGAACTCTGCTTTGCAGTCGGCGCACCGCTCACTCTATCACACGCTCACACACACACGCACGCAGGGATTGCCCCTTCTATGGTGACGGAGGAAACGACACGGGCGAGCATGCCGGTTTCGCACCGGACGTCGACCACACGAACGACGGTGTCAGGTAGGTCCATGGGGCGCTGGCGTGATGGCTGGCCAACCCAACCCTCGGTATAGTGCTGTGCCGCCACACATGCTACTTTACCATTTCAACGAAGCACGCAGATTACATGTACATGTCACCGTAACAGCGTGATGAGCCAGCGGGCACTGCCGCAGATTGTGTCCGCATCTGTGCCTCACGTCAGGCATAGCGCCGAACTCTCTGTTACACGCCACGACGCGGTTGGTCGGCGCAGCGGCGATTAATTCTATCATGATGTCGATGTCGATGTACGAAACGACGACATCCTACCCCATATCTGCGCCAAGCAAATCATCCGGAAAACGCAACATGTTGCTTACATCGGCTCTCTTCTACGGCCAATAACGGTGCACAGGGCTAGCCTCAAGGACTGGCTGAACTGGCTTAAGAACACCATCGGCTTCGATGGCTTCCGCTTCGACATGGTCAAGGGCTACGGCCCGGGCTTCATCAAGGAGTACCTGGACGCCACCGGCACCTCGGGAGATGGCGCCAACCTCTGCGTGGGCGAGAACTGGACGGCAGACTTGTGAGTGCAGTACGTGCGGCTGAATGTGTGGAAGAGTCCGTGTACGTCTTGAACCAACGGTCGGTTGCGCATGACCAGCTCTCGACTGGCCTTGCGGCGAAGTGGGTGTGGGTGTGGGACGCCTGGGCACACGTTTATTACCTCGCTGAACAGCAATGCTGTGAGCCCGACCCCAAGGTTCTTACAATTGGCCTGCCTTTCCCGCTGCTTCTGCTTCAGTATCGGCACCGACGCGGCCAGCTACGACCAGAACCCTGCCCGCCAGTTCATCTGCAACTGGATCAACGGCACGGGTGACAAGTGCATGGCCTTCGACTTCCCAACCAAGGTGGGCCACCATCCAACAGCGGTGACGTATATGGCTTGCGCGACCCCTTGGCCCTTCCCCTCCGTATTTGCTCGTCGCCCGGTCCGGTAAACCCCCTGGATGGTGTTGCTCTCCCGAAATAATCCCTTGCATATTTGATAATATGAATTAATGAACGTTACACACCCAAATTGTGGGTGTGTTTCCTCCGTGCCGCGCAGTTCGTCCTGAACACGGCCGTGAAGGGCGGCTTCACACTGTGGCGTCTGATCGACCCGCAGGGCAAGCCGCCGGGCCTGCTGGGCTGGTGGCCCCAGAAGGCGGTACGTAGAGCACGAGCTGTAACCCTCGCTGCCCACGCCCTCTCTCCGCACTCCGCACTCCACCGGCAGCAGCAGCAGCAGCAGAAGCGAGCGTCGGCACATCGTCACATGCGGGGCGGGGCAAACCCTAGGACCGGGGGCCGGGCCTTGACACGCACCGCGTGTATCTTAACTAACTTCCTACCACCTAGCTAGCTACCCAGCTAGTAAATTGCAGTCAGGGCTATAGGGAGTGTCGTCTCCATGAACGACCCCGATTGCTCTGCTCAAGGAGAGCGTGTCCCTCCGAAGGGATACCTAGGGACTCATGCAAGCCCCCCCCAAAGAGATGCCCGTGGCCCCAATCGTGCGGCCAAGCAAACCGCTGCAAACCTGCAATGTGTTCAGGAAAGTAACCCGCCGCCCGACCGCGCCCAGGTGCAGAATGAACCCGCTGCAATGTGGTTGTGCGCATTGAACTCTGGAACCCCGCCCGTGTGTGCGTGCGTGCGCGCGTGGCTGCGCCCCGCAGGTGACGTTCGTTGAGAACCACGACACGGAGCCCTGCCGCAACAACGGCCACGAGATGCCCTGGTGGGCCCTGCAGCTCGCCTACGCCTACATCCTGACCCACCCCGGTGCGTGCGTCCACACCTCCACTCCTGTGGAGTGCGACCGCGCCCATGTACCCACACACAGCCAGCTCCACCTAACGTGTGCGTGCATGTGCCCGTCCCGCTGTCATGGTCTGATCACTGTGGGTGCCTGGGCCACCTGGGCTGCCCGGCGCCCATCACCCGCTCCATCCATCGTGCGCGCGGCACTACGGTCCCACTCCCACCTGACACCCCCATTCGCATCCATCACGCATGCCCAATTGCACGCACCACGGCCGTATGGCGGCGGTGCTGCCGTAACAGCAGCCACCATGTGCCCACCACGGCCGTCCGATGATTGAGGGCTGCTATGGCTGTGTTTTGAGAAGAGACGGCTATGGCTGTGTGATGATGCTGATCGCACCGTGAGCAGGCACCCCGTGCGTGTTCTGGCGGCACCTGTACGACTGGAGCGACGCGGGCCTGCCGGCGGCCATCCGCGCCCTCATGGCCGCCCGCATCCGCAACGGCATCAAGGCCGACTCGCCCATCACCATCTATGCCCACGACGCCGACCTCTACATGACCAACGTGGCCAACAAGTAAGCCAGGCCACAATGTCAATAAAGGAACCGCCACAGGCACCCGTTATTAGATACCATGTACTCGGCAGCAATAAGGTGGTGCGGGGCTGCCTCGTTCGTTGCTCTGTTTGCGGGGCGCTGCTACCGGGTGCCGTACTTCAGAATGACACCGATGATCCTTTGATCATGTCAAACCGCTGTATTTTGCACGCGATGTCAATCCATGCAGGGTGTACCTTGTAACGGGCGCATAAAATCCATGCAGCGGGTAGCACATTGCGGTCTCGAAAGGAACGCAGGCAGGCAGCATTTAGGCGCGCATGACCCTGCACCGGCTCTCTCGTCAGTTGAGGGGACCCGATCAACAACGAACCATCTGCCTGCCCCACGCCGTAGCAAGAGGCCCGATGCATTGTGTGCGGCACAAGATCTGCCTGCGGACGGAGGGCCGCCGCGCTTGGATGGACTGCTGACCCGCGTTGGCCCGCGTTGACATGCGCCTATTGCTTGATTACCATCCTGCGTGCCGCAGGCTGATCGTGAAACTCGGCCCCCGGTACGACTTGGGGCCCTTGACGCCCAGCGCCAAGGACGGCTGGAACCTGGCATGCAGCGGTCAGAACTGGGCCGTCTGGGAGAAGCACTGATGCACCTAGCTATCGTCCGGGTTCATCTTCCTTGGTGCGCGGCGGGTGCATATGTGTGCGTGTGTGTGCTTGCGTGTGGTGCGGCTGATCGCGCAGCGGTAGGATGGACGGCGGGGCGATTTGGGCTTGTACAAAAGTTAGTTGGCATCATTGCACACGGCGGACTGGATGGCAGCAGGAAAGTGGACTGGAACGAATCACTTTTACTCGTTCGCTTGGCAGGCGGATTTGATGGCGACGAAGATAAGAACGTAGGCGAGCTGTTCGTTCCTAGTTGGGTCTGGCTGAGGCGTAGGGACTTATAACACCATCTACGGTATTTCTGGTCGACAGAGCTGTCGGGGCCGCCTCTTTGTCGTCGACATACATACATGCTTGAGAGGAGGCCTGGACAGACAGACCGGCGGCTGAGTGTGTACATATTGCGGACGCGCATTGCGGACGCTGCGGTGATTGTAATTGTATATACGATTGTACTGGCCGGAGGGGGAATGGCTCACGTGTGTGTATGGCCAAGGGAGGGCAGGATGATATCGCCCGTTACTGCCGACTACGTTGTCTGCACACGGGCGTGTTC
This sequence comes from Eudorina sp. 2006-703-Eu-15, assembly GCA_003117195.1. Classification (NCBI taxonomy): domain Eukaryota; kingdom Viridiplantae; phylum Chlorophyta; class Chlorophyceae; order Chlamydomonadales; family Volvocaceae; genus Eudorina; species Eudorina sp. 2006-703-Eu-15. The sequence goes on from BDSI01000191.1 coordinate 18,488, forward strand.
TACGTAGTCGGTTACTTGGTTTCGGTTGGCAGCCTGTGCGTGCGTGTGCGAGGTTCCGCGTTGGTGGCGGCTGCGTGCCTGGTTGCAAAGCGTTCTTGTGCGATGAGTGGGATCTGCTGTTGCAGCAGGTTGCTTCTGCTACAACTGGACGTACTGTCGGTGCATGAAAGCCTTACTTGGTGCTCGAACGCACCCCGGTCCCCTCCTCGTCAGTTCATCCGACGGGTCTGTTGTGATTCCAGGAGAGGCAATCCTCGTGTGGTGGCTGTTTGTATAGCTGCATGGTCTCCCCTCGCTTTCCCGGCGCCCGCCGGGGGCGGATGTTGGATGGATGGTCCATGATATGGTTGTTGCGGCGCCTACAAAACTGTGCCCGTTGGATCTATCGCCCGGTTGGAACTCGGGGCGACCAGGCTGGAAGGGTTTAGCGGAGTCTTCGGGAAGGCATGAGGGGTTGCGCAATAACAAGGCAAGGTGGAACAAGGCTCTGCGGAGCCTCTGCGTTAAGCTGAAAGCTATCTGAGGCAGGTATGTAGGGCGATCATACCCACGGGTGATGGAGGATGGACGCGCAGTCTTTGGTAGGGGTTGATGAGATGAGGCGCCTACGATAGCTATCTGGGCGCGTTGGAACAACCTGTCGGGACTCGGGTCCACCTTGTAACAGTCAATACTATTCAGCACCCACACACAAATACAGTGGCGTAAGTTGGACATCATGAATATGAGTTCTTGTTGTACTGGTCTACCCATGCGAGCCTGAATGCACCTGGGGCCTGGCATCACTCAGTGCCTCATCACCAGAGATCTATATGCGAAAGCTACGTAGGTGTTGGGGCCCGAGGTAGGTGGAATCCAGAAGTCATGTCACGAAGTGTTACGTAACTCAGTTTCGAACGCTTTATTTGCTTTCTGTGACAAGACCGCACCCATATCTTCCTTGATGGCTTCCACAGAAATACAACGATTAAATTCTTCCGAGATCTTCGCGATAAGTTGTAACGGCAGCGATCTCGCCTCCATATATGTACTTGAGTTGGCGAGCGAGCCCCCTTGTTGCAATCCATGTCAGGGGTTCAATGTATTCGGTCCACATCTCCGTGCTAACATTATATTTGCAAAAATTGAATTGTGAAACTTCATTACTGTTGAACTGGCGCCCACGTTTAAACCTTCTCTACGTGGCAAATTTTCGTGCTTCGCACTTGGCATGAGGGCGCGCCTCGACGGGCGCCGATATCCGGCAAGCAAAAGCAGTACAAAAATACTTAATGTGCATAGCAAGTTAATTTGTTTTCTAAGACTGAAAATTCATTTGAAGACGGTTCAGGCTCGGGAGACTACTTTGGATTTTGTATCAAGATGCCCCAAAATACCGTAGAATTCCTTCATAGTGACTTCTAAAATTCCATTAATGAAGTTGTGTGCTAACACATATAGTTGCATTATCATGCACCAGGAATGCTGCGTCCTACAGTACTCAGCGGATATAATTCATACACGGACATGATACACTGCTACTCCGAATATGATGTATACACATATTAAGCATGTAGTAATATATAATTAAGAGTAAAAATTTCAATTCACATTGTAAAAGAAACGTTTCGGTAAAACCTTTACTCTAACCGCGGGCTCTTGCGCGTCGTCACGGCACGCCCGCCTTCCGGGAGACACCGCGCTATGAGTCCAGAAACGCAGGCACGGTTCTTTCCCCTCATAAAATTCATATCTACCTTTTACATAAGCATAATTACTTTGAAAATAAAGTATGTGTTTCTGTGCTGTAGCAAGCTACTTCCGTATGCCGGTCAACTGCAGCGGTTGAACGGGCCCGGGCAGTTGATTGTAGATGCATACCGGAGGAATCCAAGCGATGTGGCAGGAAGTTAACGGCCCCGTACGATACCGCACATACTATATAATAGAGCGTCATAATGGGTTAGAGTAAACAACAGATCGATCATATCACCTTACCATCTGCCAGTTACCGCTGTCGCTGTTGACAGGCACCTCCGTAAGCAGTACTTCCGATCCGATTTTCGTTCGCACCAGATCTGCAGCTTCAAGACCACTTAGGAGTCTCCCTTTACATATCTTCGACAGCGTCTTCATACCTACAATCAGAAAATGACCATCAGCAACGGCAACCGCTCCTCGGAGGCTACGGCGACCAAGGCTGCTTCGACATACAGCAATGGAGCGGACAGCTCGGTAAGCTTGTTTTGTATATCATACAAAATGTGATATATCAGCTAGATTGCTGGCAGTCACAGGTTGTGCCCCGAGCTGGCGTGATGGATGTGCCGGCAAAGTAAACATTACATCTGGGCCCGCGCGGGCAAGTGTCGGGGCGGAATGGGAAGCCTTGAAAATTAATTAGCAGTGAATTGATTTTATTGGATATTTCGATTGCGCTCGAATCTGAGTCCGTCCCCTCGCTTTTGTGCCGGCCCCCGCAGTGCAAGAACGTTCCCCACGCGTTCTTCCCGCCCTGGTCAGTCCACAACCGCATCGCGCACGAGCAGTCCGCCCACCCGCGGCTGCTGGCTGCCGCCAGCCCCACTCCTGCTGCGGCCGCCAAGACCCTCGACGCCGCGTTGCCAGCCTTCAACTACCCTCCCCAGTACTACAAGTGCCTGGACAGCCGGCAGGCCCTGCTGGGCAAGGTCGTGTCGGTGGTGGGTGTGGAGCTGCCCGGCTCGGCAAGCGACCCCGCGGTGCTGTTCAACATGCGCTGCCTCAACGATCGTGACTTTGTGGTCCGTGTGCGGTCGTCGACTGCATTCGTCCCGCTGACCCTGTACGACGGCGAGGTGAGGGAGGGATGTGTTTCTACTTTCTAGAGTACCCACCGGTGGCGTGCAGCGAATGCGGTGCGCTGCTCTCCGCGAGTGCCAGTTGACAGATCCATCAAAAAAGATGGCCTGCGTCGCAGACACCCTTACCCACACATGCACGTGCGATTGAAGTGTCCAGACACGAACCAGTGTGGGCCAGTTTCCCTTGGAACCGTAGCCATGCGGAATCGGGCATCATTCCACCGTACCCATGCGGAATCGCACAGCATTCCACTTAGCCGGTTCGCATACAAGTACAAAGACTCTTGCACTCGTTCTCTTGCCACCTACTTGTCCGGGCCGGGGCCCCGTCGCCCCGACCACAAACGCACTGCCCATTGAAAATGTATCCACTGCCGCCCATGGCCGCCGCTGCAGCCGCGTGGCGAGTATCCCCCGCCCAGTGGCCCGGGCAACGCCCCCGACATGTCTGCTGAGAAGATCCTGAGGGACGTGCACCAGTACGTCCAGCCGGGGCTGTTCTTGATGGTGTCGGGTGTGGCCTTCGAGACGGGCCGCATGGACGCGTCGATCATCTACAACCTGTACGACATGTCCGGCAGTAAGTGATGCACCGCAAGTGGTTGACCAGCAGGCATGGCACGCAAACAGCTAACGGGAGAGGGTGTTGATGCAACAGCGCGCGTCCACTCTTCTAATAACGCACCCGAAGGCTATGTACAACATTTTGTTAATATGACCTTCGAGTGCATCTGCACATGAAAGCGTGCTGCAGGGCACATCGTCATATCAGCAGGCAGGGCAACAGCATGTAGGTGCCCTCCAGCACGTAGCCCATCCATGACCGCTTGCTCTACTGCTGACCGGTTATCTCGCTGCCGCCCTCCGCCGCTGCACTTCGCAACGACCCGCCCTGCCTCCCAGCCGAGGCCGACAACCGGCGGCTGGTGTTTGAGGAGCCCGACTGGTGGCGCGACCAGATCACCGAGCTGTCGGACTCCTGGCTGCGCGGCATCTTCAAGTCCGCGGACGAGGTGGACTGGAGCCTGTACACCACCAACCAGGGCATCACGTTCGGGGCCATCGAGGGCATGGCCGACCAGGAGGTGGCCACCCTGTCCCGCCTCATCTACGGCCTGGCGTCCGCGTACCACTTGACGGGCAACATGCGCTTCCTCAACGCGGCGGCCTCGGGCGTGGAGGTGCGTGGGCGCGATAGCATACATACCTTTTGGGGTCCGCTGTAACGTTCATTCATTCATTCATTCATACAGACCTGTGTGTGCGTGATAAATGTATAACGCAAATCAAGAAACTACTGGGCCCGATCTGGGCCCGCCTTTGGAACGCCCGGTCGGGACTCGGGCCCACCTTGTGACGATTCATACATGTGAGTACCACTGCTGACCTCCATAAATTAACAAAAAAAACATTTCGACAATCAAATTGTTGTCCCGTGCAGTACCAGCGCAAGAACTTCAAGCTGCCGGGTGTGGACGGCAAGACGGTGCTGTGGGTGTCGGCTCGCAACGGGCGGCGCTTCCAGGTGACCGCCACCAGCGGGGACGACCGGGGCACCATTCCGCTGTACGAGCAGATCTACGCGCTGGCGGGCCTGGCGCAGTACTACCGCATCACGCTTGACCCCGAGGTGCTCGCGGAGATCAAGGGTGCGTGGGGCTCATGGTATATTGCGTAGCTTATGCAGGCTGCAACCTGGCTCCCAGCAAGCCAGCATGTCTTGCATGTCTCAGATAGAACCTCATGCTTGCTTGTTCCTTGGGCACTTGCGGGACGACATTTCAGAGACGACATTTCGGATGTAGCCACTCGATCGGTGCCTGGCTGGGGACGGAGAGGTTCGCTTAATCGTCGGGTTCGGGACTTCGGGCTTCGGGCTTCGGGTTCAAGGTGTCGATCCCCCGATCGGGCGTATGTTTGTGCGCCCGCCCGCAGGCACCGTGCGCGCCTTCAAGGCCCACTTCTACGACACCTCCGACAACAAGGGGTTCTACTCCCACATTGACTTCGCCACCAAGTCGCCCTTCGCCGAGTCGCTCAAGAACACCAACAACTACGCGAAGAAGAACTGGTGAGCTCGTTGGCGATGTGTATGCGCAGCCACCCACGATGACCTTACGTACACACCCCGCCGCACCGACCATTTACATCATTCGTGCAGAAGCACAGCAGACACGTACGCCGTAAACGCGACTGAAGCACTACCACCGTCTGCATGTCTGCCCATCCGTCCGTACGTACGTACGTCATGCATTGGACTGGCGCGCACGCATATGCCTGGGCCTGCCTGCCTGCCTGCCTGGCCTCTGCGCCCGGGTGATAAATTGTGTATGTATGACCGCTGCTCCAGGAACTCCGTGGGCGACCACATCCCCGCCTACCTCATCAACACCATCCTGGCCCTGGAGAATGGCAGCGACCCCGCCTTCCGTGAGGAGTGCATCGACATCCTCAAGGAGTGCACCCGCCTCATCGTGGACAAGTTCGTGGAGCCCGGGCTGCAGGTAGATGGCCAGCTAGGCAGGCAGACAGGCAGACCTGTCGCAGGGCGCGTGCGCGGATACATGCACAGGGCGGGTGCTGCATGTACGTGCGGCGGCGGACACACGATTGAATCTATTGCAAGCGAGAATTGGCGGGAGCGCATGTTTCGGTGCTTCGCAACCGTCTGATCCGCCCTCACCTGGACCGACCAGAAGGGAGTTGCTGCCGAAGCTGCGTGCGTGCCTCTTCGTGCCGCCACACACGCACACCCTCCTGCCCCCTTCCTTTAACTCTCCTCCCCCCCGTATGTCTTATTGATCGTCTGTGCAGCACGCGGAGAGCGGCGGCGCCATGACCCTGGTTCCGGAGCGCTTCTACGCGGACTGGAAGCTGGACACCACCTACAGCTGGCAGCAGAACCGCGGCATCGTGGGGCACAACCTCAAGATCGTGTGGAATCTGCACCGCGTCGCCAACTTCCTGCTCAGCATCGACGAGGACCTGTCCCGGGCGGCGTCCAACGCGGCGGACAACCTGCTGCAGGTGCGTGCGTGCGGGGGTGCGTGCGGACCACGGAAGTTGGGTATGCTGGCCAACTGGTTGCTTGGGGGCAACGGCGGGTGGGGGTAACCCCAAAGGGGCGGGTGGGGGTCTACCCCAAAAGGTGGACAGCGGCGGCAGCGGGGGCCGGCCACCCAGGTATCTAGGGGCAGGGGGGGTCAGCGCATGGGCCACCAGCTGTGGGGTTGGGGCAGTGGAGGGGACTGCGGAGCGGTCCGCCGAGCCGCGGCTTCCGCCGTCAAAGCCGGCCCTCGGAAACGACAAGGGCCTTCGCAGCGAGCGTAGGTGCTGAACATCCTGGCTAAGGGTATGGTTGTGTTACGGTCCATTTCTTTGCACGCAGCGCCTTATCCCCGAGGGCGCCGTGGACGGCTTCCGTGGCGGCTGCTACGACGCCCTGGAGCGCAACCCCGGCTGCGGCAGCCTGACCTTCACCTGGCTCAACACCAAGGATTTCTGGTGAGCGGGCGGGCTGCCGCCCACTTGGCTGCACTACCGTGCCTTCCAGTGGGTAACGCAGTCACACCGACCTTGCTTGCAACGATGACAACACGGCATAACGGCAACTGTTGGTTTATTTAAGCACCACGCGCGCAGACGTACATCCGCACATACATCCTTTTGGCGCCCCGCAGGCAGCAGGAGCAGGCCATCCTAGCGCTGCTGATCTCCTACGGCGCCAAGGCGCGGGAGGAGTACCTGGACCACGCTCGCGCCGCCGAAGCCTTCTACAACATCTTCTTCCTGAACCGGGACCTCGAGGTACGGTACGGCACTGTACGGCACTGTATGGCACTGTACGGCACGCCTGTGAAGGTGGATGGATGTACGGGTGGCCTGTGATGCACTCACCACTCTTTTGCGAGTGGTTCACAAACATCGCCGCCATACTGTGCGAACGACTCGGATCCTTCGCGTGTATGATATGTCCGCACAGACGTTGCCCCCCCCCCGCTGTCTCGTCCCCCACGGGCCCCCTTATCTGGTCCCTGCGTGCCTTCACCATCCGCTCATGCTCGTTGCTTGCTTGATGCATGCCCGCACCAACAGAGCGTGTACTTCCGCACCAACGCGGACGGCACGTCGGTCATCGAGGGCGCGTACGGGCAGCAGGCGAGCCACGCCAAGAGCGGCTACCACACGCACGAGAACGCCTTCCTGTCCTTCCTCTACAACAACTCCTTCGTGAGCCACAGCGAGTTCTGCCTCTACTTCTGCCCCTCCGCCAAGACCACGGAGACCAAGCTCAGCGTGCTGCCGGACTTCCTGGCGCCGGGCACGCTCCAGGTAAGGGGGCCCGGGACAGGTGTGGTATACTACGTAGCTCACTGTGGTGATTCTTTGCTGTGGGTGCGAATGCTGTATATAGATGCGCGTGCGCGGCTCTGCTGCGGTTCCAGGCAGCTGCTGCTGCCTCGCTCGACAGCTGCCCGACCAGCGTGCGTGGACCTGAGGCGAAACCTCACTTGCTTTCCTACTGCCGTACTGTCTTGAACGCGCCGTGCGCTGCGCAGGTGGACAGCGTCGTGGCGGTGGACTTCCCGCACCTCGCCCTCGACACCAGCTTCCGGGGTCTGGACGCCGGGGCGCTGCTGGTGGAGCTGCCCGCGGTGGTGAGGGGCTCACCGGTCCAGGTGGGTGCGGATTTGGTGGACCAGGGCGGACCTGGGCGAGAAGCGGAGGCGGGTGGAGCTACCTAGTACTAGTATTAGTACTCCAGTACTAAGCTACCTGCTGGGGCTCTGGGGGATACCTAGTACGTGATGTGCCCGCTGTACCCAACCTCCTTACCCATTATCTATGTCCGGGAGGGAATGAACACGCCGGGGCCCCACGCACATGTAGGGTGTGGGGTCGTGTGCACGTGCCTGCTGCGAATGCCGATCGTGCGCAGCTGCCCATCTGCGAGTCAGTCTGTCATGAAAGACATTGTCACAAGGCATTGTCACATAAGCCAGCCATTGCCATAAATGAACCGTCTGCGGCCGCCGTATGGACGCATACACCAATGTCATCCGTTCCGTTTTGTGTACAAAATGTACGGAAACACACGGGAGGGTACGGGCGACACGGGTGGGTGACCGGGGTGGTATGATGGCGGCCACGTGATGATGAGCCGCACGTACGCGTGTACGCGTGTATTTAAAGTGAAAGAGCCCATCTGATACCACCCACACCCACCCACACCCAACTCGACTGGTTTCACTCGCTGCTGTACAGGTCCGCTACAAGCCCAAGGCCTCATTGACCGCCACCGCGCGGCCGGCGGCGGCCGTCGCCGCGCAGCCGCCGGCGCCCATCCAGCCCGCGGTGGAGACCAAGGGCAAGATCGGCATCCTGATTGAGACCAACTATGTGGAGGACGAGATCCGGTACTACGTGGAGGTCCTCACCAGCAAGGGCTACCAGGTACGTACGGCATGTTGGCATGTATGCTTGCAGTACATAGCATATCGATGTACACCTGCTGCACATTCCGCGTTTCCCCTGTGCACGCGCACTATTGCCCGTCGGTTTTACCCCGCCCCCCTATCCTCCGTCCCCCCCGCCCCCCCCCCAACACACACACACCGCCGCCCGCAGGTGGAGTTCATTTCCAACCTCAAGCAGTGGGGCCTCACGCAGAACACCTTTTACGGCAACGACTACCGCTCCCCCATCGTGGTCTCGTCGGACTTCCAGAAGTACATCCAGGCGCCGCAGCTGCTGCACGAGGAGGGCTTCAAGGTGGGTTCCAAGGATATATGGAAGCGCAGTGCCTGATGAGAAGCCGTGCTGTCGCTCGGCCAGAGGTACCGTGCGACGCCAGGGCGGGGTAGGTCCCACCTGCTGGTGCCGTGTTGGGGCTCTGGCCGACCAGCAGACACGGCAAGCAGACAGACAGACTAGCACGTCTACTACATCGTGCTACAGTATTACAGTACAACGGTTACCTTACTTCCTGTTTGGTGCGAAGGTAGGCAGCGCGGTGTCAGCCTCGCTCCCTCGCCCCCACCTAGCTACTATACCCGCTCGGCTGCTGTCCTAACCTCGTCGCATGCCCGTGCCCCTATCGCTCCGGTACCGGATGTGTGCGCGCAGGGGTTCATCCTGTCTGCGGGTTACGCGATGGACCGCCTGCGCTACGACCCCGACCGCAGCCCGGGCCAGCCCAACAACTCTTTCGCGGTGCAGTTCCTCAAGGTCATCGACGCCGACAGCAGCTTCGTCGTCGGCGGCGTGTGCCACAGCATCTGGCTCTTCTGCGCCTACCCCAGCCTCCTCAAGGTGCGTTTGCGCGGGAGCCAATTACCTGGTGGCGCATCTGTCAAGCAACGACCCGGCGGGTCGATGTCGGGATCTATGCATCTATCTACCTGTACACGCACATGCGGCGGAGGGCGAAAGATGTGCCGCTCCCCCTAGCTTGTTGCTGATGACCTCTGCCCTGTGTGTACCCACCCAGCACGCATGTCCTTAGATAGTCCCTCGCTTACATACAGTCCCCGACCATAATCCTCGACTGCTGTCGACTCGACCCACCCCAACCCCAACCCCAACCCCAAACACAACACAACACAGGACCGCGAGGTGACCTGCGCCCCCAACGTGGTGGACGACGTGCTCAACGCGGGCGCCAAGGTCATGTACGCGCAGGGCGGCGGCGGCCTGGCCACCGCGCACATCGACGGCAGCAAGGCGGGCAGCCAGCGCGCGGCGCTGGTGACCGGCACCAGCTTGTCGCACGTGGGGTCCTCCTTCATCACCCTGTTCGTGAAGAAGCTGGGGGAGCTGGCGGCGAAGAAGTAAATCAACAAATCGATGGAGCGATGATTTGCATGGCGCGAGGTCTTGCTTTGTTGTTTTTATTTTTGATACCGCATGTATGTATGCATGGGGGCGTTCCGACGGTCGGCTGTTGTATAGCGGCCGCGCACCCGCTTGTGAACCCTGGTGACTGGCATGGTTCGGTTCGGTCCGTGATGTCCGTGATGTGATCGGTGAAGCTGATAGATGCTACCCAGGACCGGCGGCTTTCGCCCACGGGTGGATGGGCAGCAGCATCCTCTGGCCACGGACGAATACTCGATGTGCATGCATGTCCGTACGGTATTGTACGGCATCAATGATCACACATTTGCAGGCCTGCGAAGACTCTGATTTTTTGCGTGTGCGTGCGTGGCTGGTTCGTAATGGCAGAGGCGCACATGCACAGCGAATCGCGTGCAACAGAGCGCCGTGAGTGTGGTGGGTGGAGAGGCGCACGGTAATTTTTACAGCATGGCATGCACATTTAAAGCAATAGTGGTGCCGGCGGCGGGGCATTCGTTCGCTTAGGGCACGGGAAAAAGCGTGTTGGCTTGTTGGTTGGTTGGTTGGTATTCGGACGATATATATACCGCGCCGAGGGCGGGCGGGCGCGTACATGAATGCATGTACGGCCGTACTACATACCAGTACATAAAACTAATGTTCGGTCGAGGCGTGCGTCTTGTTTGCGCTAGGGTTGCACTCATGTACAACGATGTTCTATTATTATGAAGGATTTTATAGCGAACCTTGCGGGTCAACGGTAATGTCCCATATTCGTATGTGTGTATGGCTAGGGCGCGCAAGTCCCGAGTTGGACGTCTTCGTTCGATCACGCAGGGCGGCGGGGTGATGAACGGCACACACGGTTCGTGCCCGTTGGTGCCCCTTCCTTGAATGTCGTTGTTCCTGATCAGATGCGGTCGAGGCGGTTGTTGTTGTTAAGTTCGCGGGCTGCTGCGAGGCAGGCACGGAGCTAGGTCCCCACCGCTGATAGATGAGACGGACGACTATTGTAAGACACCTTGTCATGGAAGCTCGCTCGCCCCCATCAGTCCACCCGTGTTACGTGGTCACGTGGAGAGAGTGGAAGAGAGTGGAACCCCACCCGTCGGATCACCGTATTTGGGAAATTGCGACCCCCTGACGCATGGGCGGGGCGGGGCGCGGTGCATCGCCGGGTGGCGTGCATGGATTGGTGGCCGGATCTCATCGCTGTGTGTGTGTGTGTGTGATCTATCGTCGCTGTGTGTGTGCGGTCCCGGTGGTAAGCCTTGCAGGGTAGGAACGGGTCGGTAGTGTCCGCCTGCCCATCACGGTGGTAGAACGTAGAAGTGAGGGTTTGCACCCTCGTAGAAGTAAGGGTTTGCGCCCAAGTCGGCTGCATTCCTCGTCATCACGTGCATACATGACATGTTGGATCCAGGGTGCCAGAAAGCCACAGAAAGCCTGACCGAGGTATAGTGACGATGATTGAGGTCACTCTCATTAACGTAAAAAGCTAATAGATTGACACGTCGTACCTCGATCACAATTGCAACGCTTGGCCCAGCATGGGTAAGAGTAAAGACGAGCGAGCCGCGTAATGAGCCCTAGAATGCCCGGAAGCCATCTTGCGCCCGAATCCGGCTGTGACCCAGATCGCGGGTGATGTCACAAGGTTCGGCGAAGGCGAAAGTGTCCCTCGCGTCGCAGCGCTTTGCATGAGAGCTTACAGGCACACGCATGTGTCGCCTTTGCTTCCCCCCCCCCCGCCTTCCGCAGGTGGGCGCCGTTGATCGCTCGGGCTCCGTATGTACAACGACATCTGCCCGCGGGCATCCCCACACCCGTCCCCGTCCCCACACGCACTCACATCTACAGCTGACTAGCGGTCATCAAACCCTTAAGAGCCGTACGTCAAGTCCCATAACAGCTCCCATCCCGTAATGGCCACATGTCGGTGTCATGGCAGGCTGGCTGGCCAGCAAGTCGTCCCACGCAAACGGCTGCTGCTGGCAGACACGGACGCAACCAGCGGCCGTTCGTCAGGTACGGTACGTGCACACCTCATGACCCCAACCACGTCAGTACCGAGTACATGCTTTGCTTCTGTGCGAATGGCATCCATCGCCACCACCACCACCACCAACACCACCATGCCCGGCAGCATGGCCCGGCAGCATGGCCCGGCACACGCACCCAGCGGCAGGTGCCCTGTCAGTTCACCCGGAACTCCCCTGCTGTGTATATGCGGGATTCCCACAGCACTTATCCCATGCCCAGCCGCACCACCCCCCCTCGTGACATGTATGCACATCCACCATACATATAAACACACGGGGGCCTGGGAGGGAGGGGTAAAGCGAGGCAAAACACAGCGCGGCGCCATTCCACCGGGTGGGCGGTGTTGGAGGTACACCGCCCATCAGGCGCCGTCAGACCCAGACAAATAGGTCCACGCTCTGACCCCGCCGGGTGCCTGCCTCACCTCACCCCACCTTCGGCCAGTGAAGTGCCAGATGCCGTTGATGGATGGATGGATGGATGGATAGCATGTACCTCCCAACGCAGCGCCTCAACACATCCCCGCGCCAAGAAAACAACATCGAGATCGCGAACGGCGGAAGTTCCTAAATCCGGGCCCCAGGAAGAGGTCCGTCTACCGTCGGGCAGGCGCCTTCAGCCGCCAGGCAGGCAGGCCGCCAGGCAGGCAGCTGCTTCAGTGGCGGAAGTGGCGCACGCCCGTGGTCAAGAGTACGACGCCGTACTTGTTGCAGCAGTCAACGGCGTCCTGGTCCCGGAGCGAGCCGCCCGGGTGCACGATGGCGGACACGCCCGCCTTGCACGCGATCTCCACGCTGTCGCCCCAGGAGAAGGGGAAGAAGGCGTCCGAGGCCAGGACCGAGCCCTGGGGGGCAGAGGAGGGAGGCGGGGGGGTGGGGGCGTGAGGGGAGGGGAGGGGAGGGCGGGGGGGAGAGAGTTCAGGAGGGGAGGACGAATTGGCGCCAGCACGACACGGCGGGGGTGACACGCCTTCCCAGCACACGACACGGCTGCAGCACGATACACATCGCCACTCGCTCTCTTCCAGGCGTCGGTGGCGCCTGGGTAGGCGGTAACCGGTCCACGCAGCAGTCCGCAGTCCTGAGGTACTGCTCTCCCCCGCGGGTGGCCATTCCGGTGTTCCTCCCCCCTCCTCACGGACCCCCCCCCTCCCAGTCCCTCCAGTCAGCCCCTGCCCCGTGCCCCCCGCCCCCGCGGCCCCCCCTGGCCCACCTGCACCTCCCCGGCCGCCTTCTCCAGCGCTATCCGCACCGAGTTGACCCGGTTGGGCTGTCCGGAGCCCATGCCCAGCAGCCGCCCGTCCTTGGCGATGGTGATGGCGTTGGACTTGACGTGCTTCACAGCCCTGGGTAGCCGCAAGCGGGGCAGCCGCAAGAGGGGAGCGGGGCAAGGGTTGGTAATGGTAGCACAAGCGCACGTGGGGCCGCACCCGGGGCTGGGTCCCCCTCCACCTACCCTCGGAACAGGTGGGGCGGCGTTACCGGGGTCGCCGATGAGGTCATCTCTATATCTCTCTCCCCCGCCCGGTCGCTATCCCTCTCTCCCTGGGTCGGCGGCCGTGCCTCGGGGCTGTCTCGGGGCTGTCTCGGGGCTGTCTCGGGGGCTGTCTCGGGGGCTGTCTCGGGGGCTGTGTGGGGCAAAGTCGGCCGTCTTCTGCCAACACGTGCGGCCCCATACCCCAGGACCCGTTACCCCTGACCCTAAACCCCCGCTCAGCCCCGGCTCAGCCCCAGCCCCCTCACCCCCCTCGCCACCCCCCCCCTCGCCGCTGCTGCTTCCTCACCGCCAGGCGAACTTGAGGTCCTCCAGCTGCTGGGCGGTGGGCTGCGCCTGCGAGACGCACGTGAAGGTGATCGCCTCCGGCGCCAGCGAGTCGGCGTCCTGCACCAGCCACCCGCCCGCCACCTGGCGCAGCGAGGTGCCCGAGGGGGCGCGCGGCTTGGCCTCCAGGATGCGCAGGTTCTTGGACTTGCCCTTGAGCACCTCCAGGCCCTCGGGGGTGTAGCCGGGGGCGATCACGATCTCGTAGAACATGCGCGTCTCGTTGTCCTGAGGGGACCTGGGGAAGGGCCGGGAGGGCGGGAGGGCGGGGCCGAATGGTGGATGGGGGGGCGGGGGCGGAGGCCAGTTCGGGCCCACCTAGGGGTCAGGTCCCCTCGGAGGGGGCAGGGGCGGGGAGGGGCGGATGGATGGATGGATGGGTGGACTGATGGACGACCCGGAGCGCGGTGACAGGGGCCGGGGGTATAGGACATTGGTAGACAGGGGCCGGGGGTAGAGGACATTGGGTGACAGGGGCCGGGGGTATAGGACATTGGGTGACAGGGGCCGGGGGTATAGGACATTGGGTGACAGGGGCCGGGGGTATAGGACATTGGGTGACAGGGGCCGGGGGTATAGGACATTGGGTGACAGGGGCCGGGGGTATAGGACATTGGGTGACAGGGGCCGGGGTGGACAACCACCGGAGGTCGCTGTGTCCGTCCCTCGTGTCTGTCCCGAGTTGGGTTCCGCGGTTCACGTGGGGGGGACCGGGGGGACCCGCCAGGCACCTCCGGGGGCACCATACGCCACGATTCCTCCCCTCCCTCCACCTCACCACCTCCCCTCCCCCCACCACACGCATTCCCCCCGGAGAGCGCCCCTCCCCCCCCCCCCACACACCTGAACTCGCGGATCTCCCGCGCCAGGTCGGCGTCCACGGGCCGGTTGAAGGCCACGATGCCGCCGAACGCCGAGATGGGGTCGGCCCGCACCGCCAGGCGGTAGGCCTCCCGCAGGTCGGTGCGCGTGGCGATGCCACAGGGGTTGGTGTGCTTCACGATGACGCAGGTGGGCTCCGTGTAGTCGCAGCAGCACTGGTAGGCGGCGTCCGCGTCCTGAGCGGCGCCAGGGAGGGACGGGGGAGGGACGGCGGGTGTACAGGAAATTGGTAGACATATTCAAAAAGGGGGACAGGGAAGGGGGAGGGGAAGGGAGGGGAGACGGGAGAAAACCCTTAAGAGTGAGCGCGGCGCACCCAGAGAAACCCCGCCACAACGGCCGACCACGTATGTATGCCTCCTGGCTGGTCCACTTCTTTTCCGGCTGGCTGGTCCTCAAGATCAGCCGCCTGCCCTCCGCCGCCCGCATTGCACTGCGGTGCCAGGCAACCCTGCACCCGGGCGGCCGAGCCAATCCCCAGTCCCCCGTCCCCGGAGGCGCAATCGTGCGTGGCGTGTGTTACGCACCCCACGCACCCAAACACACCCACCCTCCTCCTCCTGACACCCAGCCCTCTTCCCCCCAGCTCACCAGGTAGTTGTTGTACGACATCTCCTTGCCCCAGTGTACGACACTGGTGGCAACTCCGCCCGCGCTCGCCTCACGCAGCGATGAGTCCGTGTAGAAGGCGGCGGCCTTCGGTGGGGGTTGGGGGGGCGGTGGGGGGGAGTCCGGAGTGTTGAGGAGTGGGAGGCGGGGCGTAGGACATTGGTAGACACATTCATACTGCGCTGCTGCCAGCGCAAAGGTGCGGTGAAGAATCAACTGTACCAGGATCTCCATCCATGCGACTCATGGGAGGGGATGGGGGGTATAGAACATTAGTGGACATCATCAAACTGCGCCGCTGGGGAAGGGGGGGGGTATCTAGTGCGACCAGCTGACACGGGTGGGGAAGCTGACTGCACGTAGATCCGAGAGGAGCGTGTGGCCCCACGGCCCGATGAGGGAGAGCCACCTCTTGAGCGCTGCATGACCGCTACGTGTGGTGCGCCACCCGCCTCGGCGTTCATCGTTGAATGTCGGCCACCGCCCCACTGCTTCCGACCGCCCGGGACCAGCCATTCGCGGAGCCCCTGCCCCTCCCCTCCCCTCCCCTGTCCCCTCCCCTCCTCCGGCCAACGGACAGGCAGCCCTCGTTGCACTCGACCGATCCCTCCCCGGCCCCCGACCGGCCCCCGACCGGCCCCCACCGGCCCCCGACCGGCTGCACTCCACCCATGCCTACCCACACCCATGCCTACCCCTCCCCTCCCCTCCCCTCCCCTCCCCTGGGGAGCGGTGCACCCTAGCCCCCCCATCTCACGTCCGCCTCTCCGGGCCCCCCCCCCGCACATCACCCTCGACATCGCCGCCACACTGCCGGACACCTCTCGCTGGGCTCGGTGCAGCCGTCGGGACTGTGGGAGCCAATTGCCCCTGTCAGATCCGCTGCTGCTGCCGCTGTGTACGTCCCCCCCCCACCCCACCCGCACCCCACCCCCCACCCCACCCCACCCCACCCCACCCGCACCCCACCCCCCAACCCCCCCCCACCCCACCCCCCACCCGCACCCCCCCCCCAACCCCCACCCCACCCCACCCCACCCCACCCGCACCCCACCCCCCCCCCCACCCCCCCCACCCCACCCGCACCCCACCCCACCCCCCACCCCACCCCCCACCCCACCCCACCCCACCCCCCCACCCCCCACCCCACCCCACCCCCCCCCCACCCCCCACCCCACCCCACCCCACCCCCACCCCCACCCCCACCGCCCCCACCTGGTGCGGGTTCTCTCCGTAGCGCAGACCCTGGGCCAGCTGCAGCGGCACCGTCATCTGAGGGGCCGGGCCGGAGCCCACCTGGCTCCACAGCCACTCCGAAACCTGGGCGTCGTACGCCGAGCAGTGCTGTCGTACATCACCGCCGCGCGTCGCAAGACCGAGACCGCAGGGGGGGACACAGGCAGCCCCCGGGGGCCGAACGCGGGCGGGCGGGGAGGGAGGGAGGGGCAGGCGTCAATCCACACCTCCTGAGCGACAGTCGCGGGGGAAACGAGCATCATGTCACGATGAACCCGGGATGACACACCTCAACTACCCGCCCACCTCAAATTACCCGCCCACCCAAACCAAATGTGACCACCCCTCAGCCCCCCAGAAAGCTACACGGGACCTCACAGCTGCCTCTGCACCCCCCACCCACCTGTCCGCCCGTCACAGCCCACCTCTTCACCCTGTCAACCACCCGCTCTCACCCGGCCAGCCAACGCCCAACCCGCCCTCTTCCTCCTCCCCAGTCCCCACCCAACCATGCACACGCAATCCCCCATGGGCTACCTCCACTTTTCCCCTCCCCCTCCCCCCCCGGGCCCCAGCCACCCCTCCTCCCACTCCCGCCTTCCACCCTCCCCCCCCGCCCCATCCTGGTACAGTCGAGTCGTCATCGGATATTTGCTCTGGCAGCTGCGCTGTCTACCAATTGCTACACCCAACCCCCCTTCTCCCACCCCCCCTCCGCCCTCAACCCTCCCCCCTTCTCCCACCTGGAACGCCTTCCACGCCAGCTTCTTGCGGAACTCCACGAACTCGGGGGAGCCCGCCCCCAGCCGCAGCTTCTCCAGCAGCTCCGGGTAGTCGGCCGGGTCCACCACCACCGCCACGTGCGCCATGTTCTTGGCGGCCGCCCGGATCATGGCGGGGCCGCCGATGTCGATGTTCTCGACGCCCACCTCGAACGGCGGGGCCGGGTCCGACGTCACGGTCTTGCGGAAGGGGTACAGGTTCACAATCACCTGCGGGGGAGGGGTCCGGTCGAGGCAGGGGATGGGGACGGGGGCGGGTCGGGGCGGTGAGGGGAGGGGCGGTGAGGGGAGGGGCGGTGAGGGGAGGCGCGGGGGAGCAGTGAGGGTTCCGCGGGACGACGAAGCACGGGGCCAGTGCCGGCCCGGGTGAGGGCTTTTGGCTTGCGCGTGGTGCATGCGGCTGTCCATCTGAGCCACAGAGAAGATATGCGGCCACCCATCCAAGAGGGCATCAGCCGCTCTGCCGCTCTGTGTACCCCTAGGGATGAGATCTGAGGGAGTCTGCCATACATGATTTGCGTACATGATTTGCGTACCACACTGCCGCGGAGGTGCATGCAAACACACCCGACCACTGGGCCGACTGCGCGACCACTGCCCACTGCCCCTCGAGTCAAACCCAACCCACGCCGGTCGTCGGAGCGGCCCGGGGGCCAGGGGGTCGCAACCCTAGGTGCCACCCGGAGGAGACGAAGGCCCGGACGCGCCTCCACGTTGATCTCCAGTCGAACGAGCCGCCTGACGGGGGCCACACCCCACCCCCTCTGCCGGGGTGACCCCCGCGCTAGACGCAGTCCGGGGGCAGCACAAACCTCCCACCCACCCCCCAAACCCCCCACACGCAGTGACTTCTTTTCCACGGTGGCCCGTGAGTTTTCCAATCCATACCAAGGAATGAGATCCGGTCGGGACATGATTATCCAGTCATCCACACGGCAAACCAGGCACCTGCTCGCTCCCACCACGCTGTGCCGCCCCGCCCCGAGGTGCTGTCCCAAGGGGTGACTCCGCCGGGCCAGGGGGGGCCCAGCTGACTCAGGCGAGTGGAGCTGCCCCTCCTACTGCCCCTTCTTGAGCCCCGCCCCCCCGCGATGGAGTACCCAAAACGATATGCGCGGGGAGGGTATATGAAATTGGTAGACATTTCAAACTGTGCGGGCAGGGGAGCAAGGGGGGACCCGGTTGAGGCCGGGGGGGAGGTCGTCTGGGGCGATGGGCGCCCCCGTGTGCCCCACCCGGTGGCGGGGCTCACAGCGACCCGCCACCAAGGGTGACCGCCTCCATCGATGTTAGGACGAGTATCCCATCCCGAATGTTTGAAGGATGCACTTGCTCGGCCCGACTGCCGGGCAGCCGCCCACCCCCATCCCCCCAGGCAGCCGCCCACCCCCATCCCCCCAGGCAGCCGCCCACCCGGGCAGCCACCCACCAGGTCAATGGTTCCGATGTTGTGCTTGGCGATGGCCGCCATGTGCTCGGGCTTGTCCCGAATGGCCAGGATGCCGCCATGCACCGCCGGGTGCAGCGTCTTGACACGGCCTGGGCGGGGGGGAGGGGGGCCGAGGGTAGATACGGAGGCAAGGAGACCAGGGGAGGGGCCGAACGCTCATTCACTCGGGGACCAGGGACGACAAGTAACCCAACCAGACTGCGATGGGAAAGGCCACCGGCAGTTTGTCATTGATCCAAACAGGTGTGGTGGGCTAGTGTTCAATGTGGACTGCAACCGACACCGTTTGGGGTGGGGTTACCCGGCCGTGCTTCTCTGACGCAGACGAACGGCGGTATGGGCTCGAGACTCGCACCGAAAGGTTACGCGGAGGTTCATAAACGGGACAAACGTCGCAAACAATGTCAATATCATGTGTGGCGCTAAGGCACTATCGGCTTCCCAACGACGGTGTAAGAAGGGACGCACCGTCGAGCATCTCCGGGAAGCCCGTGACATCCTCAACCTTGGCGCATGGCACGCCAGCATTCTGGATTGCAGTGGCAGTGCCTCCAGTGGAGACAATGTCGATCCCCAGCTCCGCCAAACCCTGCGGAAAGAAAGAGGTTGTGAGGTACAGCCACATCGCCGCTTGCGGTAGACGCTTCAGGCGTACCTTGACAAGCATATCCAGATTGGTCTTGTCGGAAAGAGAAATTAGGGCCCTGGGCCTCCCGGTATTGGCTGCAGTGCGAAACAGGTTTCGTTGGGGCGCGATGACGACACGACTTCTAACGTCGTCGCCTCCTACCCTGGTTTGGCATTGAGCTCGATGCAGGGGCAGGCGGCGCAGCAGTGGCTTTCAGCTGCTGACGAGCGGTGCGCCTGCAGGATTATCGGCGTGTAAGAAGAAGGACTGCATCGACAGTCGGCAGCGGCGGCGACCTACCCTACGAAAAGCTGCGACGTCGTGTCCGCAACAATTGGACGACCCGCCAGCAAGGGCTTAATGACCACACGGGGTTGAATTGTGACAGCCGGCACGGTCTGCTGCTCTCCGCGCACAGCGACCGACTTCTGGACACGCTGCATGCACGCCATTTCTGCAACGCCCGTTTTCAGGGCAAATAATGTATAAAAAGACGACTTACAATCGAGTATTGGCCTGTTAAGACCGCTTTGAAGGTGCTCTCACGCACCTCACGGTGCAGTTCTTCACGACTTTGCCGTACAGTGCGTGAGACTTGTCGTCTGGGGCTGTCTGCAGTGTACAAATTTCCATGACTACTGCTCTTTCGCTGTTGCTTAGTCAACACCTTTAGAAACCTTTGCTTCATTTCTTTCCCGATACTCCGAAATAATTGCGATTGTTTTGCAGGGAAAATTTGCCTTCACTCATATTCAAACTTCTAACTTATGTAGTGTAAGGCCGTTTTGAGCGGATGGCCAAGCCCTGCTGCCGTATTGTTCTGACAGCAAGACAACTGTGGGACGGTTGAATGCAGTAAGAGGCGCAGTGATACTAAGAAGATGTCAATACGACCCCATGGTGAGGTGCATGGGGTGCCGGTCAACCCTGACGCTTCCTGGGCAGGGGGGGGCCATTTTCGTGTATCTAACGCTTCCTCGTCGGTTGCCATGTTCGAGCATTACCTGGGTAGGGGCCACCTGGCTGGAACGCATCTTCCAGCAACTTCCCACGAGATAATCCGCTTGAGGCAATGAAATGAACTGATGTGGACGGGGCAGGGGGGCGCTGAGATGACCACCCGCTCCCCCGGTGTGGGTAGGTCGTGTCCAAGCCCCACACGTGAGGAGAGAAACGTGGGATGGGGGCCAAAGGGGCTGGGCACAAGGGAGATGGGGCCCGGCGGCGGGCCGCCGCGAGAGGTAAGGTGTGCAGGGTTGTGGAGCGGCAGCCAGCTGCGGGCAGGTGTGCCCCTTGCCCTGGTGGTCCACACCCGCTGTCTGTGGCTGCCGGCCTCGCGCTTGGGGCCCCGCCTCGGACTAGCTGCGGTACTGAGGGGTCAGGTCAGGTGCGGATCTCTCTAGTTGCATACTATTTAATATTTCCGCCAAAACCCCACACATGCACACACGGTTCCCTGGCGTGTGCCTGGACGCCACTGCAATACGTTACTGCCGCCGTACCCCCTGGCAGGATCCTGACCTCCTCGAGGCAGACGCGGTGCTGCTGCGCGCCCTGAAGGCAACCAGTGTCGAGGCGGAGGAGGCGCTTTGGAGCGAGGTCGTTGAAAAGTACGGGGGCATGAACAAGCCCTGGGTGCCAGACGTGGTGAGGCAGCCGGGGTTGTAGCGGGCGGGGGGCTGCTACGGAGGCAGAGCGTGGTATAACACCAAATACGGATACTGTCCTGCGCTCCCCCTAATGCGCTTGCGCTGCGACAGGTTAATAAGAAAAAAGTGTTAAATCTGGTTTCAAATTCATACAAAAGGAACCGAGGATTGAGGGGGAAGGAGGGAGGTAGGGAAGGGAGGGAGGGAAGGGTTTAGGGTGGCGTTGCAGGACATGGCGATGTGCAAAGGGAAGCCAAGGAACGGGATGAGCGCCCAAGGGCGGCCACCCATTTGGCCACAATTCCCAGATTCCTATGCTAGGACGACATGTTGACATCCACACCAGCACACCACACACAACTCACAGTTGCCCACACCCGCCCACCCACACACCGTCGCACCCTGTCTCTCCCCCGGGGCGCCAGCAACGTACCCACTCCCGTGCCGGCTCCTGCGCCCTGCTCGCAGTGAGATGCGCGCCCTGCTGCGGCGCTACCCCGACTTCAACGAGGTGCGGGCGGCGCTGGCGGGGGCGCTGTGGTCCATCGGCAAGGAGGGGGACGCGGAGAGCCAATGGTGAGGGACTGGGAGGGGGGAGGGAGGGAGGGAGGGGAGGCCGCCGGCTCGGGAAGGCAGTGCGAGCGAGTGGAAGGGAAGGGGGATCCGGATTGGGCATTTTGTGTTGGGGATGGTAGTTTGTGGTGGTGATGGTGGAAAGCAGTGCATGTGCGGAAACGGGGAGAGGGGCTATTGGGGGTTTGGGGGATTTGCCTATGAGGGAAGGGGCAGGGGCCACGAGGGGATGGCGGAGAGGTGTACTGCGTATGAAGCTGCCCGGTTGCGGATTGCGCTCCAGTCCTGCAGCCCGATGCGCTTTCGACTGCCCGCCGTGGGGTGGTCGTCCCCGTAATCGAGAGAAGCACTGAGTTGCGAGATGAGCCGGGCCCAGCAAGGCAGGACGTTACAGACCGGAGACATTGGGAAGCTGGAGGGGCTACCGATGACGCCTGCTGACTCAGCTCACACAATCCCCTGAACATGTAAACAATGTTTAATGTACCTGTTTCGACAGGCCCAGCCCGGCAGGCCAACCTGACCCTTGTCATTCTGGTAGCCTGCCTGGATCTTACTGTGCCCTTTACTTATACATACTCCGTACACACGCAACACTGCCGTACATGCTACCCCCCACGCACAGGGCCCGTGTGGACGACGCTCGCTACCGCGACCGCGTTTGGCTGAGGACCAACCGCCGCTGGCCGCCGCGCATGACCGACTCGCTGGAGGCCTTCCTGCAGCTCAAATCGCTGTGAGGTGGAAGTGCCGGAGGAGGAGGAAACGGAGATGCGAGTTAGTGGCGGTTCCGGATCGAGGCACGCTGAGCTGGGGTGATCGTGATCTGATGACCTCGTGTGCCCGCCAGCAGAGACTAGATAGGGTGGTGCGGGCAAGATAGATGTAACGGCGGCAGTGCCGGACCCTGCACCTCGGCATGGCGGCATTACGGCCGACGGCAGTGCGGGTTGCAGGGACTGCCGGGCCCGTAGCCCGACCCAGGAGTGGAGTGCAGCGGCAGGGGAGTCCCGAGGAGGCGGAGTGGGCGGCGGTGTCCGCGGCGGCGGTTTCGTCATTCGTTTTGGTCAATAGGGGGGCTGCTGCAGGGTGGTGGTGGTGGTGTGTGGTGGGGTTGGTTGCTACCGACTGTGGAGAGGGCACGGAATATCGCCATGAAGACGTGCGTCCAGCAATGACATGTACGTAGGTAGTTCGTCCTCGAACAAAATCGCGAGCATATTCTCATCATGGCCCGGGGAAAGCTGTTAAGCCCGATACCAGGCCGGTTGACAGCCAGCGGCCAACAGCCAAGACGGAATGGGAGCAGCTTGGTTTGCATACTCCGCGAAATGGAGGTGCGGAGGTGTGGTTGGTACCTAAAACATGGTTGCTAAGCCCATCCAATCCTTGTGGCGCACCCGACACCCGCAATCGGTGCCAGCTGGTACCACTGCCACACACACCGACCCAACCTGCCACACGCGCGGGGGTGCCGTACATTGATACCGACCGGCATGTGCCACCACGCACCAGACACGGGCGAGTGATAGCAATCCATCCAGGGGGTTGGCGGGTGCGTGTGTTGAGCCGCGCCGGTATGTGCTGCGAGGCCCTCGGGGCGAGAATTGAAACCATGGTGGCGGCACACACCAAAACCAGCAACCGATGACCCACGGGGTCCGCTGCAACATCCTTAATAACATACGCATCTTGGCTTGCCCTCTCCCCACCCTTCATCTGCTGTATTCCCGGATGGCTGTCTCGCTCGTCAACGAGCTTATGTCTCGCAGTCCGCAATGAGCAAGGACCCACGTCGTCACGCTCATGTGCCTTTACGAGCTGGTATGGCACACAACGCCAGGGTCCACCACAAACCCCATTGATGCGCCCCGCGCCCTCGCCAGCCTGAACCCTTGATTCTGAAACCAGGGAACGCCGTCCGCCGACCATGTAAGTGCAGAGCTGTCAGCCAGGCCCTTCTTCTTGACCAACCTGGTCATGCAGTTTCGCGCCATGAGTAATTGCATCATGTGTTCATGTCCAGTAAACGTACAGACTATGGTTCCCTAATCGGTCCTGGCATGGCCAACGCCGCCGCCCCGGTCCCGGAACGCACATATGCCCATGTATCATCATCATCGCTGGCACCGTGTCCCGCCTGCGGCCGCCTCCATCAACTGGCCCACCTCCGCGTGCACCTACCACGCATGTGAAGCACGAGATCGGCGACGGCACTCCGTCATCTCCACAACAGTCTACGGCCGTACGGCACTCCGTCATCTCCACAACAGTCTATGGCAGTACGGCACTCTCCGTCATCTCCACAACAGCCTATGGCAGTACGGCACTCCGTCATCTCCACAACAGCCTATGGCAGTACGACACTCCGTCATCTCCACAACAGTCCATGGCAATACGGTACATGTCAAGCCTCCGTCACGACTGCATGCGCGTGGGCAGCTGTCCAGGAGGAATTGGACTCCAAACGCCCCCACGGCCCTCATCGAGGCCCGCGGTTCAGGGCTTCCCAGCCAGTCATCACGCCAACCCCTGCTGCCCACAATGGCCACTTGTTTTGACCAGCCCCTAAACCAGGGACGAATCGTATGGAAGGACCGTTGACTGACTCAGCCAGGTGTCCGTCTCCTTCAAATTCTGTCCTCACAGTCCCGCTGCCCTTCGCGTACTCCCTCACTGCTGCCCCGCACCGTCAAAAATCGTTCGCCAAAAACATCCTCGCGCAGTCAGCGGCACCTCCACACATGGCCTCTGTCAACCAGTGCCCGCTCCGAGCTGACCCGCCCAATGCCAGCGCCGCCGCGGCCGCCCGACCCACACGCAGGTCCCAACCCATCCCCACCACATACACGCAGTCTGCGACCATGTTTGGCCAGCTGCAGTACTATTGGACAGCCCGCCCACCCGCCCGCCCGCAGCAGCGCACCGCCGTCTGGGCGTTGTCATCCTCGGTCCCAGGAGGATGGGGCCCCAGCAGTGCAGTGTGTGAGCGAGGGGCCTTCCTCTGGCAGCTAACGAACTCAGTACGTACTAAGAGGCACTGTAGCGGCTGGTCATTGCCATCCAGGATCCACAGGTACGACATCAGGCAGCACACAGATGCGAGGTTACCGCTACTAGCTACCACACAAACGACGTCATCCCGGCTGCACCCTGCCGCCTTGCTGGCCACCGCCCGCGGATCTGCTGTCCCCCGCCACTTGCCTTCAGCCAGCAGGATGCAGCCCGCTTCTCCACGCGCCACTGCACGCCATGCCCCAAACGCTGCACCTTGGCCATGCCCCAAACGCTGCACCGCACATTACCAGTGACGAGAAGCGCACCTTGACGGCAGCTCACCCAGCAGCCGCCCCAACGTGCAAGCCGCCCCGCCCCACCCCGCCGCTAACCAACGTGTCCCCTCGCAAGCATGCAGCCAGCTACCGCAGTCCACGTACCCAGAAACGCACCGCATCGTACACACGCACGCACTCTGCCTACGATTTTCGCATGTACGACAGATAGAGCCGCCGCATGACGGGCGGCCAGGCAGGTGCCATGAAGCCACGGGTTCCCAAAGGAGCGCTTCTCGTACCCAGCAGCCACCGCCGCCGCCGTCGGCGCTCCTCACTCGAGGTGCAACCCAGTGCAAGCCTGAGAAGACGTGGCGCCGGCACTGGCGAGCTAGGCGAGCGCCTGCTGCCCGCCCAGCACCCTGCAGAGCACATCGGCTGGGCTGATCTTCCGATGAGATAGCAACGCCGACCACTGCTCGTGCTCGTCCCACCAACCGCTGCCGTAATCCCGTAGCAACTGCTCGTCCGCCATGATGTCCCGCAGCGCGACCAGACCCGGCAGTGGCGCGCCGCGCGCCATCACCTGTACGACCTGCCGTACGACGGAGGTTGCACGCATGACGCGATGGCCGTTTAAATATCGTTTCAGGGTGCGATGGAGTTTTTGGAGCGGAGTCCAGGACAGTCCAGGCTCCCAAGCGTCGGCAGCCTGGTAAGGGCTGGGTGCATGGCTCAATGCACCGCCTACAGCTCCCAGTCGGTCCAAAGTCCAAAGTAATGACTCGCTAGGTACGCACAACGATGAGGCGGTGCTCCCAATAGGTGAGTCCACTCATCAGAGTGCTCGTCAGTCAGTCAGTCAGTCAGGAGGACACCAGTGCGCGGAAGGAAGGTCGAGCTCACCAGGCAGTTGGCGCGAGCGCCCTCAGCGCCACCCTGCTGCTGCCCCTGGCCTCCGCCGCTGCTCCCCGCCGCTGTCGGGACGACCCGCGGGTCGTGCACGTAGGCCGCGAGCCCGCCGTGGCCCAGCATCTGGAGCTCCGAGGGGGGCAGACCTGAGTACGGCAAGACAGCCATTGGGACGGGGCGGGCACATCGGGATGTGTTGGAGTAGTGATGGGCGCTGTCATGTGAAGACATGTGAGGAAATCAAGCTGCACAAAGTGCGACACGCGATTTGGTGGGGTATAGGAAATTGGTTTGATGGGGTGGTTGTATCGGCTAGTTTGGTGCCTCCCCGTTTCCTGTGGCGTTGTGGCGAGGGGGAGTGTTAATCGGCCCAAGCTAAACCCACAGTAACCGGCCCAAGCTAAACCCACAGTAATCGGCCGCAGGCTAAACCCACAGTAACCGGCCCAAGCTAAACCCACAGTAATCAACCCAGGCTAAACCCACAGTAACCGGCCCAAGCTAAACCCACAGTAATCGGCCGCAGGCTAAACCCACAGCAACCGGCCCAAGCTAAACCCACAGTAACCGGCCCAAGCTAAACCCACAGTAACCGGCCCAGGCTAAACCCACAGTAACCGGCCCAAGCTAAACCCACAGTAACCGGCCCAGGCTAAACCCACAGTAACCGGCCCAAGCTAAACCCACAGTAACCGGCCCAAGCTAAACCCACAGTAACCGGCCCAGGCTAAACCCACAGTAACCGGCCCAAGCTAAACCCACAGTAACCGCAGGACCTAAACAAATCATACAGAAACCACAACCACACCCTGCCCTCGGGACAATGCTGTACCAATCTGCCAAGCACTACTTCGGAACCCTCCTCCCAGTCACACACCATCGCAGCCACCTTCCGCGCCGCCCTCGAGGCCGGGCAGGACCACCCGGAAGTAGTTGGTCAGGTAGTTCCACACCAGGAACTCCCTGTTCGCCAGCAGGCCGACTCCTTGGTCGGCCAGCGACTGCAGCTGGCCTCTCACTTTCTCCGGCAGCGCCTCCAGCCCCTTGGACCGGTACAGTACGCCATCGGGCTGCTCCTTCATCAGGTAGCCGCCCATGACGCAGATCAGGGTGTTCTTTTTGATTGGCTGGGGCCCCTTCACGAAGAGCCCGGGGGGCCCTCGGCTCGGATCCCACCGGATCTCGACACCCAATGGCG
This sequence comes from Eudorina sp. 2006-703-Eu-15, assembly GCA_003117195.1. Lineage (NCBI taxonomy): Eukaryota > Viridiplantae > Chlorophyta > Chlorophyceae > Chlamydomonadales > Volvocaceae > Eudorina > Eudorina sp. 2006-703-Eu-15. Next base: position 45,202 of record BDSI01000191.1, read on the forward strand.
CCAGGGGGTCTGCGATCAGACACCTGCCAAAGTCTGGCACAATGCCTATACCCTCGGCAAGGTCCCAGAGCAGTACACCTGGATTCAGGCCGTGACTCTGCACCAGCGATTTGCTGGCGTCGTCTAGCCACACCTGCTTCACACAGCTGATGTCTGCCAGGGGCAGCTTATACTTGGTTTCTGCGGCCTTCTGCCAGGCCTCCACGTGTTTACCGATGCCGAGGTCGGCGGCGAAGGTGACACCAGCGATCCGCTCCTCTCCGGGCTGCAGCAGCGCCCGGGGATCTATCGGCGGCACGCAAACGGCAAGGCAGCGCATTGTGGCGGCTGCAGCAAAGGTTTTCCGTACACTTCCACCCGGGGCGTGTGTGCCGGCCGGACCTGGCTGCGGCAGAGTCGGCATCGGCGCTGGCTGCTGAAGTGGTGGTGGTGGCAGTGCCATTGCTGCTGCCTGCTGTAGTGGCGTCTGTAGTGGCGTCTGCTGTGGCGGCTGCTGTTGCGGGTTCTCCTCATCACTGTCGACTGACAGATCGACGATTGGTGCAGCGGTTGAAGGGCCCGCGCCGCCTGATGACCCATGGGTCGTGCCCCGGCCCCTTGCACCCTGAAGGCGCTCCTGGCCAAGAGACAGCAGCAGCCCGGCGTGCTGTGACATGCCGGCGGCTGGCTTGTCCCTCGGCGGTAGCGGCATGACACCCTCCTGACCCACCCCCGAGATGACATCCGGGTTAGCTGCTGCTGTCGACGCTGGAGCTGCTTCCCACTGCACATCCTGCACGCTGCCGCACGGCCCTCGTGCAGCCCCTGTCGCACTACGCGGGTCCGTCCCTGATGTCCCGCCTGGCGGCAGTACGGCAGCCGCCTGGGTCCCGCCCTGTCCCTCGCCAGGTTGCGGCCCATGGGCCACCGCTGGCTGCTCCTGCCCTGGGGCTTCCTGTTTTCGCTCGATCTTCACGATTACGTATTGTAGCCTCGGATTGGGGGCACACTCAGAAGCCCCTTGCGGCGCCAGATGCGGTTCCGGACCTCCCAGGGGACCCGTCATCAGCCGCAATCCCTGGCCGCTGGCTGGCTCACGGCCCCCAGCCCTGGACAAGGGCACAAGAGCTGCCGAACCCCCAGCCGGACCCCTTGCGGGTGAGGCTGCGCCACCCGCGCTGGTTTCCGCTGCAGTGGCCACTGTGCAGGGGCCTGATACTGGTCCCAAATTAGTCGCCTCGGGTGGCGGCTCTGGTTTACATAGCTGCGGCAGGTCGTTTGATAGCGGTGCCGGCGGCGGTGGAACGGGCGACAGTGTCAGCTGCAGCTGCTGCTGTCCCGCCGTGGGCTGCTGCACCAGGGGGAGCTGATGCTGCTGCTCCACTACCTGCTGCAGGCCTGTGACCTGGTGCAGATCCGCCCGCGGCTGCTGCTCCACTACCTGCTGCAGGCCTGTGACCTGGTGCAGATCCGCCCGCGGCTGCTGCTCCACTACCTGCTGCGGGCCTGTGACCTGGTGCAGATCCGCCCGCGGCTGCTGCTCCACTACCTGCTGCAGGCCTGTGACCTGGTGCAGATCCGCCCGCGGCTGCTGCTCCACTACCTGCTGCAGGCCTGTGACCTGGTGCAGATCCGCCCGCGGCTGCTGCTCCACTACCTGCTGCGGGCCTGCTACCTGCTGCAGATGCACCCGCGGCTGCTGCTCCACTACCTGCTGCAGGCCTGTGACCTGGTGCAGATCCGCCCGCGGCTGCTGCTCCACTACCTGCTGCGGGCCTGCTACCTGCTGCAGATGCACCCGCGGCTCCTGCTCCCCGCCTGCCACCATGCAAAGCTCACTGCCACATCCAGCAGAGGCGGGGGTGCTTGTCGTACCGGTGCTGTCTTGCACGTCGCCAGACGTGATGGGCGACACACGGACAGCGCCAGGCCCCCTTGGAATATCTGTGGGTGACCCATGGGGCGTACTGGTGGCGGGCCCGGATGCCCCGTCCGTGCCCCCTTGCGTGGGTCCAGGTGTGACCTCCCGACGCTGCTGTGGCTGCAATGGCGACAGATCCGTTGTTGGCCCCGTCTCCTGGTGCCGCGCATCAGCGACAGGTGGCCGCTGCAGCTGCGGTTGTGAGCTGCCCGTGGGCCCGAGCTGCTCGCCGCCCGGAGCAGTCGGTGGGCGGCCCCCAGCATTGGACGTCAGAGCAGCTGTAGTAACCACCCTCGCAACGGGCCTCCCAGGGACTGGGGCCGCCCGACCCGTCCTGGTCACCCGCGCGGCAGTGGCCACGACAGGGTGCCCTGCGGCGACAACATCACAGCTGCTGCCAAACACTCCTTTGCCTAGGTTTCTGCCCCTGCCGTGAACATCTCTCCGGGCAACAACCTGCCCTCCACCGTTGCTGCCCGATGGCTGCAGTGACCCTTCCATGGTCGGCTGCTGAAGCTGCTGCTGCTGTTGCAGCTGCTGCTGCTGCCGTCGTTGCGCACCCTGCGTCAGCTGCTCCTGACGCTGTGGGGCCCCCGGGGTCTGTACGACCAGCTGGCCACCCTGGAGGGCCAGCCTTGCTGATGTGCCCAGACCTAGCTCATTGACGATTGCGCCGACACCCTTGCCGCTGAAGGTGCAGGTCCCATCCGTCAAGGTCAGCTGGACCTCGTGGGCCGTGGTCAGGGTGCCTGCACCGCGGGTGTGCAGCTGCAACCTCTCGCCCACACCGGCCAGCGGCATATGGATGTGGGCAGCCGACAGCACAGCACTGACCTCGTGCTCACTGCCGTACATCTGCAGCCCGCGGTTTCCCACACGCAGCGTGGCTGCCGCCGGGGGTTGGCGGGTGCCCGCGGGGTTGGCTGCACTGGTGTTGCCTGAATCCATGGTGGTGGTGGTGATGGCAGTAGTGACGTCGCTCGCGGCCGCATCCGTACTGCTGCTGCTATCGCCGCCATCACTGCGGCCGTCCTCGTCACTGTCACTGTCGTCATCGTCACAATACTCTCCGTCGTCGTCACTGCTGCTGCCACCACCCCCCACTGGCCCACGGGTCGGTCCCTTTAACAGCGTCCTGGTTGCGGCCGATGAGGGCCCACCCGCACATGCCCCCTCGAGGCGGAAGTAGATTCGCAGAGGGCCCGTATCCGGGACAGCCTGCTGCTGTGGCGGCAACGGCCGCTTCGGCTTCGGCGGCTGCTGCGGCTGCTGTGACTGCTGGGGCTGCTTCAGCCGCGGCGGCGACGACGGCCGCGGCGATGAAGACGGTTGCGCTGACTGTGGGAGCGGGGAGCTTCCCCCCGCCCCTGGCGGAGCCACTGAACCTCCAGCAGTCGAAAGCACCAAGAAGCTGCTGCCGTCCAACGAAACTCGGCTGGAAAGCCAAGGAGTCAGACTGGAGGAAAATTTCCAAGTTATACTTGTAGAACGATTTGCGAGTTGTCTGGGAAGAAATGACCTCAGCACCAACCCCTCCGGACCGGGGCCCTGCTCGTCCGCGACCCGTGGGTCAAGCTGCACTGGAATGGCAGCGGGCTCCAGCTTCCGTGACACGTCCGTGCCCACAAGGGCATCCATGACCCGCAACGGAACGAACATTCCATTGCGGAGCAATTGTTTGGGCACCTGGACGCGGCAGAACTCGCCCCGAGCAGCGGAGGCAAGCGGATGCGCACTGGCGGCGGACAGCACCGCCTGACCGTCAGGCCGCATGATGAGCCCAGCGTGGTCACCTTTCTTGAGCTGCAGCACCCGAAGCACGGCAGTTGCGCATGTGATGCGCACACTTCCGTTAGTGTTCCTCTTGAGCTTCATCCTGTGGCTGGTGACGCCTCCACTGCGGTCTTCACAGAGGCAGACGAGCTTCTCCGCGTCGCATTTCCCTTCCAGCAGTTTCGCAGCCTGACGGGGGAAACACTTCTGCAGAGCAACTGTGCCGTACAGATTACCTACTCCAGCTGTAAGATGGAAGACCTCGGCACCGCCGCCATTGCCGCTGCCGCCGCCACTGCCACTGCCGCCACCACCGCCACTGCCGCCACCACTGCTACTGCCGCCAGCGCTGCCACCACCACCGCCTGCCGCCGCGCACGCAGCTGCTGCCTCCTCAGGCTCCTGCCGCCCATCGCCTCGCTGCAGCGGCGCTGAGTCGCCGGCGGCGGTGTCGTCAGCAGCATGCGGCTGATGACCGCCGCCAACGTCCTCGTCAAGCCGCCGCCGCTTTGCGAAGTCATCGGTTGCCGCACCGCTAGGGGTCAGCGACCGCTTCGGCGCCATTGTCTTCCCTAATGACAGTAAGGGCAATAGGAATGGAAACAGCGGGGTGAGATGGAATCATTATGGCCCAGGAGGCGCTGTAGCTCATCAGGCAGATGCGCCCCCGGCTGGCCCCGCCTTCACACGAGTCGCGGTGCGCGCCCGGCGCATGCCATCGATGAACGCGATGGATGTGCGCGTCTTGGTGAGAATCCATACATGACATCGACTTTGGGATGAGATCCGTATGTTTGGAGGGTTTGGCTTGGACCCAGTGGCGCTGAACGCACGCACCTGTTCGGACCACTGGGGGCTGCCGGGTCCAAGAGACTCGAAGATGGTGCAGCAGCACCGGAAGCCCGCCGAATGACAGCGGCACTTTGGAGGCTACTGGGAAGCTCCAAGAGGATTCTGTGAGCAAACGATGCTGCCTAGATCTCCAAGTGCGCTTCCGATAGGAACCACGCTGTCAAGCTGGGGTCGCCGCTATACTGGGACGCCAGGTGCCTGGGTTGCGGATCAATGATGACTGCTTCTTCATTATCAGGCGTGTTATCTGGTCCAATACTGACAGATGCGGCTTCAACCGTAGTGTAGGGTCCGGTCACGGATGAGAGCTGCACCTATGCCGGCCCTAGTAACAACTGTTCTTCTCGAATTGTGCATGAAACTGAACTTTAACTGCATATATGTGTATGTTATAAAAAGTTACGGTTCGGAGAACAAACTTCCTTGCCCGTTGGTGTGTGCCGCAAAAAAGCACTTTGACCGAACCGAACCAAACCAAACCAAAAAGTGAATCCACCCGCAAAGCCTCTATAGCCATATAGCATATAGATACCGACATATATGCATATATAGCTCACATCATCGAGGTCCACGCAGCCTTCTGGGTGTTACCGTCGTGAAGCCAACCAGAAAGCCATTTCCGCAAAGGGATTGCCGCTTTTGCTCAAAAGCGTTCACGACAAACTTTATATCAAACCACGAGAAGGCTTGCGGCCCCAAGCATGGCGTGCCAGTAAACTTTTGGGAGATCGGCATTGCGAAGAGCTTGTTTGGCCACGTTGTGGAGCCCATACATGCGCCCGGCACCCAGCCAGCACAACCACAGCAGAAAACTTTCCTGGCCGCTGCGGAGCAGACTATCCCTGCGGACGGTTTCCTCCTACATAGCTCACATAGGCACATATGGCCGAAATGCTGCTTCGCGAGGGCCATTTCGGCTATATGTGCCTATGTGAGCTATATTTGCCTATATGTGCGGTATCCTTATGCTATATCCTATATGGCTATAGTGGCGGATGGATTCACTTTTTGGTTTGGTTCGGTACGGTCAAAGTGCTTTTTGCGCATTTGCGGCACACACCAACGGGCAGGAAGTTTGTTCTCCGAACAGCCATAATGTTGATCATTGTACTATAAGATCCGACTGCAGCGCGAGTGCTGAGTGACAGTTCGTTGACAGAAATCCAACGTAGGCATAACCCTAAACCCCAAATTGAAACCAATAGGTAATAATGCGTGAAATATTGCAATTAAACAGCTTTCAATCGTAAAGCGTCTGTGCCAATGCCGACCCAAACCCCTCGCTCACGAACCGCCCTCATTAAGCCGCGCGCACGCGGCCGCACGTAGCGCCGACTGCGCTCAAACCCGCTTTAGGATGGTCACAGGATCTTTTAGTAACAGCACCGAAACAGTGCGTACGCATCAGAAGCCGCAAGATACGTACCCCAACCCTCGGTAACCGAACCCCTCGCCACACATGATGAATGGAAGTCCCGCCCCACGGCCGCATTACAGGGAACCACCCCGGTCAAGGAACCCAGCAGAATTCATACAAATGATCATGAGCACCAAGGGACGGGGATAACGGTACAATGAAAAACATGCATGACCAGAACATACAAATTAGATGGGATTTACCCACAGGCGCCCTTATTAGGTATCAGCGAAAATCGGACCACATACGTCAAGAACAACCCAGTCACCGATGGATAGCTGACAATAGTGCGGTCGGGGGGGCTGCTGGGTACGTAGTAGTCACCCTTACTAAAACAAATCCCACTCTTTGTGCGTGCCTGCTCGCTCGTTGCATGCAACGGCATTCGTTCGTTCGTTATTCGTTCAATCATTCGGCTTTCCACGGGTATGTAGCCAGTGAGGAGGGCGGCCGGGGTCTAGTGGTATACGTACCTGGCTTGGCACGGATTGGGCCTATATACGTAGATAGCATGGCAGCCTATCTGGCTTCCGGCATGAACGTGCACTCTTTTGGCTATATATAGAGCTTACTCCACCTCGTAACGGTTACATTACATTACTGGTTGATTAAGATTGTGACTTTTGGTGCTATAATAATTTCAGCGTCACCAATAGTCACATTCTTAATCAAACCAGTAATGTATCTGTCTTGGTTGTTTCGCTACTCTCCCTTCTTCCGGTACACCGTTTCGCGCCCTCCCCTTCGCAGCAAGGCGTCTGCCCTGTATAATAGGAAAGACGAGCGTTAATTTCAGTTGCATAGAGCACACGTGGTGGACTGACGCTCCCCCCTTCCCCCACACCCCTCTTCCCACCCATCCCCCCCTCCTTTTCGCAGAAAGGCAGTTAGCATGCGTATGAGGCTATTTGCTTATGCTTTTGTCCTTGTGCGCCTTTACGCTCGCTTTATCAATGTGGATTGACGCGCAAAGTAACGTGCATAGAGCGGACCTCGTTTTTCGCAGCGAGGCGGTTGGTATGCGTACAAGGTGTCAAGCGGCGACTACGGATGCACCTCTGCGCCTCGAGTTTGATGTGCATAGTAATGCGCCTGCAGATCAGCATGTTTACATTGTCCCGGCAAACGTTGTTCCACTGTGCACGGGGTGGGGGGCCCGGGGCTAGCGCCCCCCCTTCCCACACACCCCCCCTTTCGCAGCAAGGCGGTTGTCGTGCGTATTAGGAAACCTGAGTGCGATTTCAAGTGCATAGAGCGGACGTGTGGGAGGGGGGCCGGGCCACAAGATGTCTGTCATCTACGTGCGTATTAGGTGATATCAGGTGGTACAAGCGTTCACGGATGCTCGCCCGTAGGCGACACCCGTAGGCGACATCCAGCGCAGTGGAAGGCTGGAATGAACGCAGGCGCAAAGGCACCTAGGGAACGCCGGATGCGAAGGGCCGGTCCGAACAGGGGCGGTCCGGAAAGACGCATGGCGGGTAACATGGGATGAACCGCGGTTGCAAAACATTTCGAAATTCGGCAAACAGACCGGCGGCGGGTGGCGGCGGCAGGACGGCGTGTGCCAGACGCCGGGAGTTCATTTTGTAACCGTTACAAGGTGGACCCATATCCCGACCGGGTGTTCCAACGGGCCCAGATAGCTCGTAGGTGCCTCGTCTCATCAGGGGATTGGTGCAGCCAGTTGCCAAATAGGTTGAACTGGCCAAGGTGGCGGTGGGGCTCTTGGCGATTGGCCCCCGTTGCCGTTTCGTACCCACACCGTTTGCCCTGACTGGTACTCGTTCGAGAGACAACAGCTTTGCCCCCTCCTATGCGCAAGGTGTGGTGCGCAGCTGTGCGCCGCGGGCCCCTCGGCCAAACTGTCGGGCCCGCTGTCGGGCCCGAACTGTCGTGCCGGTCGAATGTCGCCGTGGCAGGTTGCTCGTGTGCATTCTGTCAACAATGCAGCCCTCGTGGTCTGATTAGTGTAACGCAACGGCGCAGGTGCGGCAAGCGGATACGGCCTACAGTTCACCGTATCCGCTATCACTGTCACTATCCACCTTCGGGATGGCAACAGCAGCAGCGGCGTACGGGCTGCAATGACTCACTTGGCACATGGAGCATGGCGGGATGCCGCCGGAGGCTATGATGGACCGGCTCGAAGGGTGGATGGCACGCCTTCGGGTAGATCGGGCCCAGGGCCCCGAGGCCACCCAGAGGCGGCCTACTGGGGTGCCACGCAGTCTGCTGCCTGGGCACCCGGCTGTGGGTGGTGTCGGAGCGCTGCCGCTACGGGAACATATCCGCGCGCGATGGGCCTCAGCGGCGGTGCAATACTTGCGGAGGACCCGTCACCAGCGGGCCACCCCCTGGAGGCCGGGGTTCGAAGATTAGAGCCAGAGGTACAGCGGGTAGTGACTGCCCTGGTTGCCCTGCCGAAGGTGGTGGACATTGCCGAACACCCGCTCTCCCCGGGGGCGAGGTGCTGGAACGCACCGCTGTGCGTGGGGGAACTCGCTGCTCCCGGAGGACCTGCCCGAAGGGGCGCGTCCTGGGCTAGAGCATGTATTCCCAGAGCTGGTGGACTGCAGCGAGCTGCGAACGGTCGGGCAGCTGATTCGAGCGGGGGAGGCGCTCCGGATGGTGTGGGCTGAATCGGGGACCTGGCCTGCCCTCCGCTATTATAGGGGGCCGGGCTTCCGTTAGTTTTTGGTTGATTGGTCACGGTATTCGTTGAGTGGGGTGTGCTCCACTAGTGATCGCTGGGCACTGTCACGAGCCAGGCGTGGGTTTCCCAAGACATCGAGAGGGTGCAGCGCTGGGGATCCCGCCCGCTGTTGTGCCCATCCGTTTGGTAGTGTTGCCCCGGTGTGCGCCTCTGCTTGCTTGGGTAGCTGTCTGGGTGGAGTTATGGCCCTCTTTGTTTTTATTCCAGGGCGTTCAGGTGTGGAGGTGTCCTGATACACACCGTTGATCCCTTTTCGGGGTTCACCAACAGCAAAACCATCATCACAGGAAACCTCATTGACGACTTCCTCGACCACGGTACACGCTAGGCGTCCTCGGCGTGCTTCGCATTATTGGTGGTCGCATTAGCTCTACTACTGCATATAGACGAGATACTGATAGACGAGATACCTTGAGGTACTGCAACGGTTACATCATGCTCGTTACGCCAAGTTATTGCAACACAATGTCACGCCAACGCCAGTGTTCACCACGATTACAGGCTCAAATCAATAAATTGGAACGGTTTGGTTTTCATGTCCTATCGTTCGTTTGGCAAGTGGACCTTCGGAAGACGTTCGCATCTGCAACTTTGTCGGAAAGAGATCGCATGCTTCCGTAATGTTTTGGCCTGGCAGGGAATTCTTCAACGGAATCCGCCGAATCTAAAGCTAGGCCAGAGCGAAGACACAACTTGCGTTGAGACCATCGAGGCACACAAACCGCTGCCTGCTGCATTCCCCTCCATGTCCCTCAATGAGGGATTTAGTAGTGCGTTATCAAGTTCAGGGCCAGCGTGCACAGCGCAACCCCAGGGGTCCGAACATAACGGCGGCGCCCGCGTCGACGGGATATCGATCGGCGCCACGCGCGACGCCTCGCTGACCGGCCGGGGACCTGCAGTCCTGCACCCGTGAGTGCTCCATTGCTGAGAACACGTCCCACCCATACATTAAAATGCCGCATGTGCCTCGGTCATGGACGTGAAAGTGGCCACATGGACGTGAAAGTGGCCAGTAGCGGGGCGCGACGTACAGCAAAAGAGTCACTGACCCGTGGGTGCGTGTCGCCCCAGAAACGGAGCGGTCTCTCGCGCGCACTTCTGTCGGAGAACATAGCTCGCTCACCAGTGATTTCCGGCCCAGTAGTCGGGCCCAAGTTGTCATTCTGCGGCTGTGTGGCAATTCATCATCCAGGTGCAATTTACTACCGAACACTGTGTCCCAGTTGCGGCCGGTCCCTAGCTGGCCTGACTAGCTCGCACAGGTGCCCACCGGGGTCGCCCGGGAGGCTGTCCGTGACGACGTACGGATGGTGCCCAGAGAAGAATGCATGCCAGGCTGGAGTCGGAACATATGACTAACGAGCATGAATACTTTTGGGCGGGGAAGGTACTCCGAATTTTCGAAACCCTGGGGTTCGATTATAAGGCACATGTGGAGGAGGCGCTCGGTGCGGAGGCCAAGGCCAAGGCCATTGTTGCGCTAGATATCCCTTTTGGAGATTTGCTCTTAGAATTTCGGAGCAGACTGCTCTACGATTGGTCTGCTGATTGCCTGGATCAGGATCCCAGGGGCTTCCCTGGGTACACTGATAGGGCCGGAGTGCAGGGGCCGGGCGTGACAGCATGTCGGTACCTGAACTGGATGGGCTTTGCGTACACACCGATCGATCACAAGCGAAAGCTGGACCATATGACGTCTGGTATGCCGAGGAAGCACCACACGGCGCTAATGCGATTTCGGCGTGGCCGTTGGGATCTGGAGGTATCGCGGTTAGCACGAGGGCCAGGGCGCACGCCGCGCAGTACACGGACGTACCGGGTTTGCAATAGTGGAGCGGTAGAGGGACGAGCTACACGTGCTAATTGAATGTCCGAACCGCTACGTCGAGCGGTGGATCTCCATGATGACTCGGATATGTTCGGAATCATGTTTTTGTTTGACCAGTGCAAGCTTGGTCACTTCTTGTATCAGGTGCAGAAGTTGCGGAAGGAAAAGCTGCAGAGATGAGAGATTCTGCTACCTTTTGTTCTTTGGTGCGCCCTGTAACGGATGACCTCTGTGGGGGAACACATGTTTATAGCCGTAAGGCCTGTACAACGTGTAACAACCAACCAACCAGAAGAATGGGGCCACTCAGGGCCTTTCCGTACACAGCAAGACCGTAGTACCAAGCACGACGTGATCTTCGTAACTGCAAGGTCTTGGTTGGAAGGGATAACCCGTTGTCAACGTGCCCTTGCTTCCTGCGATATGCGGTAATGCGGTATGATGTTGCGTTAGTGGTTATTTAACTGCGCGGAAGGAGCCTTAACACTATGAAACCGTACGGCTTACGTCTAGCTGTTGACCTTGGACAACCGGAATACTGTCACTTCACTACACCTTATTACTCCGTTGTGAGTTGCAAACTGCTTCCTTGCGCACGGCTGTTCGACTCCCTATAATGTTCCGGCACTGAGAATGGTTCCGACAATCACGTTTATGCAGCAGTGATAGTTTGAAATGGGATCTACTTGGAGTCAGTCAGGGTCGTGGCAGGAGGCGGTCACGAAGGTTTGTTCTGTTTTGATACGTTTGTGAGCTGGCAGTCTGGAAGCATCCTTTAACATCAAGGGAGAAAGACATCTAATTAACGACACGAACTCAAAGGTCAAAAACTTATCGCCTCAGGATGACGTGCGGAATGCTGTTCGGGGCTTTGAAACGTGGCAGAAAGTGCAGGACGAACTGAAGGCATCCATGTCAGTTCAGGTGGGGCGCTCAGGCTGGTCCGAGTCCATGCTCTGTCGTTGCGCGGTGCCCGCGCGGGACTCGCCCTCGTCGCCACGGCTCCCGTATCCCGGTGGCGCTCCCAAGCTCCCACCCACCCCGGATTGGCCTCAAACCTGCGGCCGTCATCACCAGCCCCACGGATGCAACGTGCAGTCGCGGCCAGCGAACTTGCTCCTTCCGCAGACATCAGCGCAGGTTCCCTGCGCGTCATCCATCTCAGCGCTGAGGTTGTGAGGCATCAATGACGGGAAATGGGTCTTTAGTCGTCACCTGTGGGACCCACGACCCACATTACTCCCCCGCGCGCCAGACCCCACGCCTAATCCCAACCTCACCCCATCCCCCCACCCTACTCCCCTACAATCTTCCTCTCCGCGCCCGGGGCCCCCGCAGCGCTCCGCCCCCTCCACGGGCACCCTCCTGGAGCGAGTGGGCGGCCCGGACTGCGTGAGGCGGATGGTGGGGACCTTCGTCCACAAACTCTACGCGGATGAGCAGGCGGGTCGGGCGGGCGGGCCTTGGGGTGGGTCAGGTGGGGGCACAGCACACCGCCCGCGGCTGCAGCCGTTTCCTGTCCGTAAGCCACGTAAGCCACACGCATGCCACCTGCACTGCTTCACTTTTGCATGCCACTGCTTCACGTTTTCTGTTGGGCGCGATCCGCAGCTGGATGAGGGAGGACCGCCAGCATCATACGTGTCGGGCAGCAGCAGCAACAGCAGCTTCCTGTCCCTGTCGGCACCCTGAGGAGCAGCGTGAGCGTCATGCCGCCGCTTCCCACCTCCTCCTCCTCCTACCCCTCCCCCTCCACTTCCCGGCACGGCCTGACCCCCCGGCAGGCGGGTTGGCCCTGGTTGCGCGGCCACCGTTTTGCGTCGTTGGCGCGTGGTCCGACCCTCCAGCCGCGGCATCGCGCCCGGGGACCACTGAGCGGGCGACCCCTTTGAGTCGTGACATGAAGGAACATCGATGTTGCACTAGAGTCTAATAAAGCCAATCTCCACCCCCCCTGGCCCATGTCCCCTCTCCCATCTGGGTTCCGCAGCTGGCGGTGTTCCTTCAGGACACGGACGCGGTCTCACTGAGGGCCAAGCAGGTGGGGACCGGCAGCGGCAGTGCAATTGCAGTGCAGCGGCAGTGCAGTGCAGTGCAGTGCCGGGGCGCTCGCCGGATGACGACGGGGAACGTTGGGGCGCCCGGCGGTGCCGTTGCGTGATCCATATGTGGTCGGGACAGTGCGCTGCCGGCATTTGCCTTCGGGGGCCATTCGCTTCCCCGGGGGGGACTTTAGAAGCAGTGACAGAGGGGGAAGTTCAGGACGACGGAGTCTAAGAGAACGGAGTCCAGAACGAAAATCGGGCAAAGAGGGGGTCTGAGGCAGGGGCTCGCGGGTATCGTTAAGAGGGGAGGGCCGCAGACCGGTAAGGCAATGATGTCAGGATTGCCCAGCTCAGACCTGGGCCAGTGAGTAGCCCGAGGGGCCCCGGATGCGGTGCGGCGCAGGACCTGCGGTTAGGGCGCGCATTGGGGTTTCGGGTCCGGTCAGGTCACAAATGCTTGTACGCGACACGAGACCGAGAATTTGACCGGGGGTGTGGGGCCGACACCATCGGCATTGCCGCACACATTCGTCGTCGCACACACACGCCACCGGTGCCGTTTGGCACAGCCGGCCGCTGAAAATGCCTCTCCTCTCCCAGCCCCTTTCATGCAACCACCGGGGGGCCCCCGGGGGAAGAGGTTGGCCGGTTGGGTAGCCCGGGGGAGGGGGTTGAGAAGTGTCCGGCCAGACCAACCATCACCCCACTGCTCCCTCCCTCGCCCCCCAACCTCTGCCTCGCTGTCCGCCGCAGTCCACCTTCATGAACTGGCTGTTTAGCCCCGCCGACCAGGCGCAGCCCACCCGCCACGTGCGCACCGCCCACCTGCGGCTCATCAAGCAGCGGGGCTTCACGGAGGAGCACTTTGAGCGGGGGCTGGGCTACTTCGAGGAGGCGATGAGGGAGCACGGGTACACGGAGGTGCTGGTGAAGGAGATCATGGGGAAGCTGCGGCCGTACAAGGTGAGGGAGGGAGCAGGGAGGGAGCAGGGAGGGGCAGGAGGGCCGCCAAACCCCGGGGGGACTGAAGGGGAGGGGGGCCGCCACCACCACCGGGGTGTGCCGATCAGCTGCGCCCCGTCAATCAGGACACCACCTCCCTCCCTTCCACCCGCCGGGGACCCTCATGAACCTACGGTACCGTACCTTCGGTGCCTGCTGCTGCTGCTGCTGCTGCTGCATTTGGGCAGCAGACATCAGACATCCTCCGCATGTGGTGTGTAATGCGGCCTGGTGATGTGTGCCTAGGGCTGGCTGTCCGGAGTCGGCCGGCCGCCTTGGACAGGGTATCAATGACGTGGTCCCCCTGCCTGTGCCCCCCTCCCTCCGGGGAAACGACGCTCCTGCCGCCCCCCCCCTTCCCTCTCCTCCCAGGACCTGGCGTTCACACCGCTGCCGCGTGATGCGGAGGACGAGAAGAAGTGGCTCATCGAGGAGCGCGCCAAGCGGGGTCCGGCGGCCGTCGCGACCACACCACCGCCAGGCACGCCGCCCCCGCCCTCGCAGGAGCAGACGATGCAGCCACAGCAGCGGCGCATTACTACCCCCTCCGCAGCAGCGGCAGCAGCATCGGCGGCGGGGGAGGAGGAGCAGATGCCGCACTCTAGGACCTCACCGACCCACTCCGCACCCTCCGGTACCCGTCCGGGACCCGTCACGGGCCCCCAGGAGCCCCCCAATCAGCAGCCGCCGCGGCCCCACCACCACCACCACCACCAGCACCACCAGTCGCCGCAGCAACCGCAGATGACCCCCTGGCAGTCACCCTGGCAGCCGTGGCAGCCGCCCCAGCGACTGGCGCTGCAGACGGGTTCGGGACCCGATCTCACCTCCCTGGAGCCCATAGGGCCCCTGGGGCCGTACGGCGGCGGGGAGCGCACCAGCGAGCTGCCGTCCCCCTCCGCCACCCCCACCGCCGGCACCAACACCTCCACCGCCGCCCACAGCCCCACCTCCACCGCCTCCTTCCCCGCCCCATCGTCCGTCGCGTCGGAGACCGCGGCCGGCGGAGGGCTGCCGCCCCCGGCTGTGCCCCTGCAGCGACCCCCGGCCTCCGCGACCGAGGTCGTGCTGCCGGCCCTGTCGCCCCGCGCCGCCAGCGCCGGCCAACTGGCTGACGGCAGCCACGCCGCCGCCGCCGGACTGCGGGTCGGCGCACGAATGGGGGCCGGCGGTGGCCTCGGCGGCAGCGCCGCCGCTGCCGAGTTCGAGGGTCACAGCGCCAGGTCGGCTTCCGGTCCGTCGTGTCCGTTCACGGGCGCACGACTGTCGCGACCCGCCAACAGCGCCTCCGACCTGCCCGCCGGCGTGGCGGCGGCGGCGGCGAAAGGCACGTGGGCGGCGGCCGCGCCGCCGCCTCCGTCGCCGCCGCTGCGGCTGGTTTCGTCCGGTCCGACGACACCGCCGGGCAGCCGACCCGGCACCGGCACCGGGTTTATCGGCGGCGGCGGTGGAAGCGTCCCCGTGTCGGCGGTCGCCCTCCCCTCGCCGCCACTGCCGCCGCCGGCATCGATCCGTACGCTGCCGCCGCTTCCGTTTCCTCCACCCCCGCCGTTGCCGTACGCAGTTTCACCCATGCATCCAGGGCCCTCCACGCCGCGGTACGGACCCGTGGGTCAGTCGGGCACCTCTTAGAGGTGCGTACGGCAGCGCACGACGTTCGCGGCGCACCTCCCTGGACATCCGCCTGCACTGAAGTCCGCCGGGGATCAGCCGTCCCCTGGGCTGGCGACTTCGGGAACCAAAGGTTGGTTGTGCGCAACGCGAGGTCGATGACAGGGTCAGCTGCCGAGAACAACGAATTTGAATGAATGCATGAATGCGTCTGAATGCTTTAGGGTGCAATCACTTACGGACCAGCTTGCGGTTTGGCCAAGTCATGTGTGGCTTGGCTTTGATGGGTCTCTCCGGCGGGTGACCACTGTGGTGTGATTTCGGAGCCATCTGCTTGTACCACCTGCCGTACCCCAAGCGGTACAGATTCGCCCATTGGCGGTAGAGGTGTGATGTGGAGGGAATTGGGTAGCGTGCCTGGTCTGACAGGAGCCATCCACCCGCCCATCCACCCATCCAGAAAGGAGAATAATAATTAACCGCAGCAGCTGAGGAGGGGGGGAGGGAGGCCTGTCGGGTTTCCAGGTCCAGTGTCTGGCAGGGGCGGCCGCGATGCGGGACCCGGCGGGTGGCCAAGTGAGTAAATGGGGTTGGAGCAGGGGGGGTCCTGCCGACAGTTCGGACGTTTTAACCAACTTTAGGGTCACTTCCTGGTGAGACAGCTTCGATCGGCGCAGCTAGCGGCCCGGCCTGTGTGTGCACTGTGCAGGAAGGACATGCCTGGGGGGTGTACGGCATTTACCGTATGTAGGTGTTTCAGGCCTCCATGTGTACGGCCCTTGGTGTACTGATCTCTCCGTGTGTGCCAGTATTTGTTCGCAAGTGTGCGTTCGGCGTCACCCGGCGCAGTGGGGGAGGGAGGGGGAGGGGGGTTGTCCTGCTCTACAGGAGGACCTGCCTGGACGATGACAGTGATGATACACGGTAGTGAGGGCCTCCGTGTGGGTTACTGGGAGGCCCCTCTCCGGTACCTCCACCGGCGGGGGGCCCGGATGCTCATTGGTGATGGTGCATGCGCCGTACATGTCGTACCTTTTACCTCGACAGTGGTACGGCCATGTGTGCCTCGGACCAGCTGTCCAACCGCGTGTGATTATTCCGAGGTACTTACTGCTGTAGTAGGGTTGGCGCCCAAATGGCGCTCGGTTTGAGCAGCTGGGCTGAGCTGAGCTGGGCTGAGGTATTTGTTCCCTTGTGGCGCTGCCGGCTGCCAGCTAACAAGACAGGACATCATTCGGCCATTGGCCGGGAGAAGGGTCCGCAGGAGCCGTGAGTGTGCATGAGCTCGTCCAAATGCCGTATTTGTACCGTACGTGGAGGTGGTGGTGGTGACGGCGACCGCTGGTGAGAGACGCAGCTCACCCCGCCCCACCCCACCAAAACTCAGTCAGCTGCGTGTGCCCTTTCATGTACGTGTGGGTGTATGTGAGGGAGTCGTACGACAGGTACGTCGGGGACGAGTCTCGGGACTGGAGGGAGGCACGGGGGTAGCGCGTGTGTGGGTGTGGGAGGGGGGGCCGCTGCGGTTCGCCGCGGGGGCACTGAGCCGTGCCGCCCGGGGGGGGGGGCGGTCCGGTCCGTCCGTCTGCCGCTGTGCCCAGTATCTGCGGTATCTGCCCGGGCGGACGAAGGAAATGCCGTACAGGGGAGCTGGCCCCCGGTGCTGGTGCGGTTCCTCCTCCTCGTGCGTCTCTTGACCTGGGCCCGGCATGCGCTCGGCTGTGCGAATACATTATAGCATATGGCGCGTCGAACATGTGCAGCGTCGATGCCGCCTTGTTAAGAGCTTGTGATGTACCGACTGAGATGTGGCCGCCGGTGAAGAGTTTGTGTGCGCGTCCATATGCTCCTTGATGACGGTGATGATGATGGTGGTGATGATGGAGATGACGATGGAGGTGATGGTGCATGTACGAATATTGTCCGCAACGGGTACACCACCGCTTGGCCGCTGTCAGCTCACGGTGCTACGAAGTGTTTCACCGTCGGTGACACCTATATCACCACCACCACCACCACTACTACATGAATGAATGAACGGTACAGCGGACCCCGAAAAAGGGAGGGCCGGCCGCCGGTGAGCTCTTCCTGGGCCCTTGTGAGAGCTCCTGGAGCGGCTCCCGGGTCGCGTAGTGCCCGGGCTGATCTCCAGATTTGGGGAGCAGCACCCAGCCTTAGTCCCACCGGCGCCCTGCAGCACCAGCCCTGTGTATCCTTGGACGCATTCCCCGCCGCCAACATGACAGCGGAACGGCCCCCACGTCAAGCAGCACCGCTAGGGCCTCCAGGTTGTTGGCGGCCGCTGTCAGCATCAGCGCGCTGGTGCCGCCGGAGTCCAGCAGCCTCCGCACAGCCGGGGTGAGTGTGTGTGAAGGAGGGGTCGCGGGCCGCAGATGCCGTGTGGCGGGGCGGGGCAGGGCGGCGTGTTGCGAGGTCCGTACTGGAGGGACTGAATGCCCCGGGGGGCCTGGCAGGCCGAGGCGGGCACCCAAGTCCCTTGTACCCCCAAGGCTGGGGGGCGGCCGACCCCGTACGGCCAGCGCGAGGCACATTGCGCCTCATCCGGAGAATGTCGTCGGTCAGGCAGCAGGGGGGTATCTAGGATTGAGACGGACCCCGACCAGGCACCTGCAGCTGCGGAGGTGACCGCGAACCTACAGCCGACAGCGACGGACGGACGGACGGCGGACAGACAGGAGGGCTCCGCCACACAGCCCACGACCCGTGCCGTACCGCGGCACCGACGACTCATCATGACGGCACTCCGCGACCTACTGGACCTGTGTTTGGATCCCGCCCACTCCTTCACACCTCACTTGCGTCATGCCAGCGGATGAAGGTATTGTAGAAACACCGAGCCTACCGTATGTGCATGGCCCATTACTGTTGCAGAGCGGCGAGGTTTGGCAAGCTGCGGCATCTGAACTCTGAGTGGTCGGATGCGGCACAGGGTCGGATATTGAACGACTCCGCCCCCACGCACCTGCGCTCCGCCGGCAGCACCAACCCGTCTGACAGCCCCTGCAGCACCTCGCCTCCTTCGCCTCGCCACCTCGTGCGCTAGAGACCCTGGAAAACAGGTTGCGGCTCCTATTCAACTGAGGAAGACGGGCCATTGACGTCCTTGGCCAACTGGTTATGAAAAGGTCTGTGGGTCGGCATCGTCCCCGACATGCACGATACTACCTGTGAAGAAAAAATTGCAGGATTCTGGAATTCGCCGCTTTAGACTGTCGTTAGCATGGCGGTACGCTAGCCCTACCCTGAGTTCTAAGCCATGTCGCTCCTTGTTTGACACCGTGTCGAACGGGGAAGTGTCGAGACAGGGCGCAGAGCGGGGCTCGGCCTGGGGACTGATGGGGAGGGGGAAAGGGATGGATGAATGGATGCATGGACCAGCTGCTGCGGGATGTCCGCGAGGCCGTGGCAGTAAATCGCCGAGTGCGGTCATGACGTGTCATGAAGTGCCGCGGAAAGGGTCGTACGTGCGGGGCGGGTGCCCTCCTGCCGTCTCCGTCTCCGTCGATGTCGGGGGGGTGGCCGTCACCGCTGTAGTTGCAGTTGCCGTACGTGCTCGGGGCCCATCTGCTCAGCGAGGGTCTCCCTGGAGCAGCGGGGTGGGGCGGGGTGGGGCGGGGGACATGGGGACGGGAGGGTGGTGAAGGAAACATGAGGGAGGATATGTGGAATTGCGGCTGACATCTGTGTCTGAGCTGCGCATGTGTGTGCCATAGGAGTATGTACGGAAGGTTGGCGTACGAAGTACTAACATCTGTCTGAGCTGCCTTGCGAACAAGGTGCCGCCACGCACGAACACTGAGACCCACACGTTGAGGCTGAATGAGGCGGAGGCGGGGACCAGCTGAACACCGGACAATCAGGGCTGCGAGGAGCTGCATGGGTACACTCCTCCAGAACGCGCCGAAGTCGGGCGTGACCCAGACCCGAGCGTGTGGCTGAGATGATCCCTGTACGGGCGGATGGCGAAGGTCTGGCTGAGTGCAGTTCTGGCGCAGTTACCGTTGTCAGTGGGATTGCCATGGCGCGATGGTTCGCACGACCCTCTGTGACGCGGGATAAAAGTCTTAATAATAATATTTCTGGTCTATAGGCCCTCGACTGTGGTGACACCGGGAGGGGCCCCCGACCTTGCCTCGACTGAACTGCACATGTAAACACAGCGCGACGTATTGGTTTCGTTGTCTAGGTTCGGTGTACCGTCACGTTAACGCCGCCGGTAGAACAAGTAGCAAGGTGCACCGTACGAACCCTATCATATCGTACACGCTGCACGCTATTATGTCGTACACGTCACAATGCCGTACAAACGCGCGTTGTCAGGTTGAGATTCATCGCTGCCGGTGCATCAGAGCTGATCGACATTCGTGGGGTGTGGTTGTACAGGGGCCCTGGCATTCGTGAACTGTCCCTGGAGATGGCTGTTCGTGGGGATGGCTGTTCGTGGGGATGGCTGTTGGTGGCGATGGCTGTGCGTTGTTCCTTTGCCGTCGAAACACGTACCTGTGTGGAGTCCGTCAGGTAATGGGCCGATCGAGGCGGTGGGCAGGTGCCTGCAGGCACCTGCCCGATTAGGCAATTATAAACGCGGATGATGCTGGCGATGGGCTGGCGGACCGCCACCACCAGCGATGCATGGCTCCGAAGGGCCGACTCACGACAGGCTCCCCAAGGCCGGTCTATAACCACCAGCACCCAACAAGTCGTACGTCAACACCACCTTTCACCATCAGCCTCAATCGCCACCGCCTCTGTCACTTCGCCGGTCTCCATCGACACACCGCAAGCCAGCAGCACCTCCCCCGGGAACACTGGCCCCGCTGCCCAGCGAGCGCAACACAAGCGGTGTCGATTGAAGCGTATTGAAGGACCACAGCTCGAGGTGACCGCTGAGGGCGCTAGGGCGGTTGCTGGAAGCGGGGTGCGCCCAGCGCCTCCACCTCCTTCGAAACGCAGCGCGCGCCCGCGAGGTCTGGACCCGAAGTCTCGGGCACCTTCAAGGTCCAGATGAGCGACGCGAATCCTCGGAAAGATCAGAAACCCGATGGCCCCGGGTCACAAGTCCGTATCCCCGTCCGGCGAGCCCACGCCCACCACTGCAGCCGCTGAGAGTGACGTGCGCTGGCGCCGCGAGGAGGGCGAGTCGGATGACGCGCTTTCTGTAACACGCCAGCAGGCCGCACCAGCCATACGCCAAGCCGCCGTTGACCGTCCCCGCCGAGCGACCTGATGTCGCGCTTACTTAGCTTGCGAACCTCCCACCCGCGCCCGCCGCGGGACAGCAGCGCCAGTACGCGGATGCCATGGCGGGGCTGGTCAGGTAGTTGACAACTCCAGGTGAGCCGCCCCAGAGAGCAGCGCCGACAAGGCGGCCCCGCAGCATGCATGGACAGCCGCGGTAACGATGACGGCATAGCGGAAGGCGGCGACGGAGGGGCGTGACGCGGCTATGCCGGCGGACGTGGCGTTGAGCCGCATTCCCAAAGAGGGCGGGCCGCGGCGCCGCCCGTTGGCTGTCACGGCGCCGCAGGCGGCCTCCGTCCGCGCTTCCATTGTGGTAGGACGGTAGCCCATCGCGACGTGGATAGGTTGCAGTTCAGGTCGGCGCACATTCGGGCGAAGAGGTCATAACCATGCCGGCGTGGCCAAGAGACGGCGTGCAACCATAGTCCGCATCATTAACGTGTAGATGCTGCCGGCCCGTAGATACAAATACGGTAGATCAACTCTGAGTTGCTGTGTGCCGTGTTGTGCCACCTGCAACTACCACCCGACCTGCCATCCCGCTTGCCGACAAGCAACATTGTTACGAGCACCGGGTGGCATCCTGGATGCGGTTCTGTGTCTGTCGTTACGCACCGTTGCACATGGGCGGACGTTGGCGCCACCGAAGGCGAGGGCACTGACGCCGCAGATGGCTGCACGCCTCCAGAGGCCGCGCCGCCACGCGCCCGCGCGCGGTCTCTATCTTTCCGTTGCTATGCAGGTACCGCACCACGTAAGTATACTGAGTTATGCTGGGTGTGCCCGGGTTCGTTCTTCGGGTTTATTTCTTTTTGAAATTTAACGCCTCCAGAGTGGCCGCCGGCAGTGCATCCGCTCCACCACTCACTCGTGCGGCTCAAGTGGGGGAGCGGCGCGGCGAAGCCGCCGATGTGTGTCGGCGATGCTGTCGAGGATCTGCTCCTGCGCGGTGCCGGTGACGTGCGTGGGGCTCATCGACGCCGCTCCTCAACGTGTCAATGCGGCTGTCGTTGCTTGCACCTCGAGGGGCTCGCCGAGGGGCGTGGCGGTCCGCGGCGACGGCGGCGGGAGACAAGTCGGGGTTTCAGCGTTCGGCCTCCTGCAAGGGTGGCAAAATAGGCAGTGGGCGCGGCAGTGAGTCATCTAGCGGTTGCAGTGCTTGCCAGTGTACGGCACAAACCATGTTCCTATGCAGGTTGCACGCCAGAGGCACCCAAGCGCGTCGGGCAAGTCAATCCCGCTGCCAGGGCTGAGGCCTTCGAGACGCACCTGCTGACGGGTCCGTCGCGGGCGCGGGTGAGGTGGCGGCTGCTCCAGGCAGTGACGATCACCCACGAAACCTACTGGCAGGAATCCGCCGGCCGCGTCGCGCCACATGCCCACTGCCGCCTCCGCGTCTGCCAGCGGCACACCAGGCGCACCCGCCTGCAGGCTGAACGTCCAGCAGTTCAGGGTGCAGCAACGTGCCACCGCAGTGCGCCAGGGTGCTGGGGCCGACAACGGTGACTCTTCTTCTGCTGCTGCTGCTGCTGCTGCTGCTGCTGCTGCTGCTGCTGCTGCTGCGGACGGCGCCGTCTTGTACGATCGACCGCGTGGACCGGCACCTGCAGCAGCGGCCCTGCAACACAGCCGGTGTTGATCAATCGTGTGTACGGCAAGAAACACAACCATTGCGAAACACCGTACCCAGGCCGACCGACGTACGGACCCACCGACCCACGGGTCACCGCGCTTAATCCCGCGAACTTCCCAAAATAAGGCTTTCGAAGCAGAAGCACAGCAAGCCGGCACCCATCACGATTCCATGCAAGGCTAACAGGCAGGAGGTTGCAGGACGCTGTTCAGAGGCAGGGTAATCGATTTTTCAAACAGTGCGCACGTGACCGATTCAAGTTCCCCGACCCCGACCTACCAGCAGGTGACCCATGCAAGTCCCCAGACCCAGCGCGCGCGCAGAAATACAACCTTTGTCTCTGTGTTGATGCGCCAGAGCACAACCAGCAGCGCATCTTGAGGGGGACTCGACGCCGAGCGGCCGCTGCGTAGCCATGCTGGAATGAAGCTTCCAGCAGCGTCACCACCAGAGCTGTCCTTGATGGCCGCCAACCGTATCCGCCGACCGAAACCAAGCTTTCGAAACCGGAGCAGAAGCACAGCAAGCCGGCACCCATCACGATTCCATGCAAGGCTAACAGGCAGGAGGTTGCAGGACGCTGTTCAGAGGCAGGGTAATCGATTTTTCAAACAGTGCGCACGTGACCGATTCAAGTTCCCCGACCCCGACCTACCAGCAGGTGACCCATGCAAGTCCCCAGACCCAGCGCGCGCGCAGAAATACAACCTTTGTCTCTGTGTTGATGCGCCAGAGCACGACCAGCAGCGCATCTTGAGGGCGACTCGACGCCGAGCGGCCGCTGCGTAGCCATGCTGGAATGAAGCTTCCAGCAGCGTCACCACCAGAGCTGTCCTTGATGGCCGCCAACCGTATCCGCCGACCGAAACCAAGCTTTCGAAACCGGAGCAGAAGCACAGCAAGCCGGCACCCATGCAAGGCTAACAGGCAGGAGGTTGCAGGACGCTGTTCAGAGGCAGGGTAATCGATTTTTCAAACAGTGCGCACGTGACCGATTCAAGTTCCCCGACCCCGACCTACCAGCAGGTGACCCATGCAAGTCCCCAGACCCAGCGCGCGCGCAGAAATACAACCTTTGTCTCTGTGTTGATGCGCCAGAGCACAACCAGCAGCGCATCTTGAGGGGGACTCGACGCCGAGCGGCCGCTGCGTAGCCATGCTGGAATGAAGCTTCCAGCAGCGTCACCACCAGAGCTGTCCTTGATGGCCGCCAACCGTATCCGCCGACCGAAACCAAGCTTTCGAAACCGGAGCAGAAGCACAGCAAGCCGGCACCCATCACGATTCCATGCAAGGCTAACAGGCAGGAGGTTGCAGGACGCTGTTCAGAGGCAGGGTAATCGATTTTTCAAACAGTGCGCACGTGACCGATTCAAGTTCCCCGACCCCGACCTACCAGCAGGTGACCCATGCAAGTCCCCAGACCCAGCGCGCGCGCAGAAATACAACCTTTGTCTCTGTGTTGATGCGCCAGAGCACAACCAGCAGCGCATCTTGAGGGGGACTCGACGCCGAGCGGCCGCTGCGTAGCCATGCTGGAATGAAGCTTCCAGCAGCGTCACCACCAGAGCTGTCCTTGATGGCCGCCAACCGTATCCGCCGACCAAAACCAAGCTTTCGAAACCGGAGCAGAAGCACAGCAAGCCGGCACCCATGCAAGGCTAACAGGCAGGAGGTTGCAGGACGCTGTTCAGAGGCAGGGTAATCGATTTTTCAAACAGTGCGCACGTGACCGATCCAAGCTCGGCCTCCCCGACCCCGACCTACCAGCAGGTGACCCATGCAAGTCCCCAGACCCAGCGCGCGCGCAGAAATACAAACTTTGTCTCTGTGTTGATGCGCCAGAGCACAACCAGCAGCGCATCTTGAGGGGGACTCGACGCCGAGCGGCCGCTGCGTAGCCATGCTGGAATGAAGCTTCCAGCAGCGTCACCACCAGAGCTGTCCTTGATGGCCGCCAACCGTATCCGCCGACCGAAACCAAGCTTTCGAAACCGGAGCAGAAGCACAGCAAGCCGGCACCCATCACGATTCCATGCAAGGCTAACAGGCAGGAGGTTGCAGGACGCTGTTCAGAGGCAGGGTAATCGATTTTTCAAACAGTGCGCACGTGACCGATTCAAGTTCCCCGACCCCGACCTACCAGCAGGTGACCCATGCAAGTCCCCAGACCCAGCGCGCGCGCAGAAATACAACCTTTGTCTCTGTGTTGATGCGCCAGAGCACAACCAGCAGCGCATCTTGAGGGGGACTCGACGCCGAGCGGCCGCTGCGTAGCCATGCTGGAATGAAGCTTCCAGCAGCGTCACCACCAGAGCTGTCCTTGATGGCCGCCAACCGTATCCGCCGACCAAAACCAAGCTTTCGAAACCGGAGCAGAAGCACAGCAAGCCGGCACCCATGCAAGGCTAACAGGCAGGAGGTTGCAGGACGCTGTTCAGAGGCAGGGTAATCGATTTTTCAAACAGTGCGCACGTGACCGATCCAAGCTCGGCCTCCCCGACCCCGACCTACCAGCAGGTGACCCATGCAAGTCCCCAGACCCAGCGCGCGCGCAGAAATACAAACTTTGTCTCTGTGTTGATGCGCCAGAGCACAACCAGCAGCGCATCTTGAGGGGGACTCGACGCCGAGCGGCCGCTGCGTAGCCATGCTGGAATGAAGCTTCCAGCAGCGTCACCACCAGAGCTGTCCTTGATGGCCGCCAACCGTATCCGCCGACCGAAACCAAGCTTTCGAAACCGGAGCAGAAGCACAGCAAGCCGGCACCCATCACGATTCCATGCAAGGCTAACAGGCAGGAGGTTGCAGGACGCTGTTCAGAGGCAGGGTAATCGATTTTTCAAACAGTGCGCACGTGACCGATCCAAGCTCGGCCTCCCCGACCCCGACCTACCAGCAGGTGACCCATGCAAGTCCCCAGACCCAGCGCGCGCGCAGAAATACAACCTTTGTCTCTGTGTTGATGCGCCAGAGCACAACCAGCAGTGCATCTTGAGGGGGACTCGACGCCGAGCGGCCGCTGCGTAGCCATGCTGGAATGAAGCTTCCAGCAGCGTCACCACCAGAGCTGTCCTTGATGGCCGCCAACCGTATCCGCCGACCGAAACCAAGCTTTCGAAACCGGAGCAGAAGCACAGCAAGCCGGCACCCATGCAAGGCTAACAGGCAGGAGGTTGCAGGACGCTGTTCAGAGGCAGGGTAATCGATTTTTCAAACAGTGCGCACGTGACCGATCCAAGCTCGGCCTCCCCGACCCCGACCTACCAGCAGGTGACCCATGCAAGTCCCCAGACCCAGCGCGCGCGCAGAAATACAACCTTTGTCTCTGTGTTGATGCGCCAGAGCACAACCAGCAGTGCATCTTGAGGAGGACTCGACGCCGAGCGGCCGCTGCGTAGCCATGCTGGAATGAAGCTTCCAGCAGCGTCACCACCAGAGCTGTCCTTGATGGCCGCCAACCGTATCCGCCGACCGAAACCAAGCTTTCGAAACCGGAGCAGAAGCACAGCAAGCCGGCACCCATGCAAGGCTAACAGGCAGGAGGTTGCAGGACGCTGTTCAGAGGCAGGGTAATCGATTTTTCAAACAGTGCGCACGTGACCGATCCAAGCTCGGCCTCCCCGACCCCGACCTACCAGCAGGTGACCCATGCAAGTCCCCAGACCCAGCGCGCGCGCAGAAATACAACCTTTGTCTCTGTGTTGATGCGCCAGAGCACAACCAGCAGCACATCTTGAGGGCGACTCGACGCCGAGCGGCCGCTGCGTAGCCATGCTGGAATGAAGCTTCCAGCAGCGTCACCACCAGAGCTGTCCTTGATGGCCGCCAACCGTGTCCGCCGACCGAAACCAAGCTTTCGAAACCGGAGCAGAAGCACAGCAAGCCGGCACCCATCACGATTCCATGCAAGGCTAACAGGCAGGAGGTTGCAGGACGCTGTTCAGAGGCAGGGTAATCGATTTTCAAACAGTGCTCACGTGACCGATCCAAGTTCCCCAACCCCGACCTACCAGCAGGTGACCCATGCAAGTCCCCAGACCCAGCGCGCGCGCAGAAAGACAACCTTTGTCTCTGTGTTGATGCGCCAGAGCACAACCAGCAGCGCATCTTGAGGGGGACTCGACGCCGAGAGGCCGGCCGCTGTGTAGCCATGCCGGAGCGAAGCTTCCACCAGCGACATCACCAGAGCTGTCCTTGATGGCCACCAACCGTGTCCGCCGACACCCAGCGCCCGGTGTGCATCCAGCATCAGAACGAATCTTGGCTCTTGGGTTGCCATTACTATGGCGGATGAATGTTGGACGAAGGCGTGCATTCTGGGCTTCCACCTGCAGCTGCGGCGACGCACGATACCGGTGTCAGTTTTCCATGTGTGCGGCATGGAAGCTTGCAAGACTCCAGCACCTACATAATATTCCCAAACCTCACCAAGTGACATTTGCCTTGTCTGATAGGTTGTTCTTGTAGCAGCTACAAGACATCCCCGTGGAAATGTAAATGTCGTCAGGCTGCCAGTTGCCGCTGCGCACGAAACGCAACCGTCACCGCTACGGGTGTAGATGATATAGAAGATGCATGTTGCATACCATCTATGGGATGGTGATGGGGACCGAAGGGCGACGTCGGCTGTTCCCAGGATAAGCCATGTGTTTCCGAGTCCCAGAGCCCGGCCAGTGCGCAAGACCTACCAAAATTAATGCCTCCCAAGACTCAGCTTGCGTCCCATATTCCCATAAGCTGCGTCCAGCTGTTGCAATTTCAGGCCAGGTTGCGGGTGCAGGGAATTTACGATAAAATATTATAGATAATTGTTTGTGTTCGTTTTTTGTGTTAATTTAACGTTTCTGAGATCTCTTTTGAGAACTAATGGTTCATGCCGTGGGTTTTTGCCCCATTGTCGACGCCGTACCCATTCAGACGAAATCGAGGGCCTCACAGAAGGTAACTATAACATCAAAAACATAAAATAAGCTTCGAGCGGAAGTATTATCGTGGGTAACCTGTCATGCTATTCACGGGCGACAAAACCGGTTGACACGTAAGCAACGCTGCCGCGACTGCGCGGACAAGGGTTGGCATGCCGCAAAGCCGCGCTACACTAAGTATATATCCCGCCATCGCACGTTAGTGCCCATGGCGACTTATGTTGGGGGTCCTGGAATGGCGCGCGTGTCGGGATGTTCAGCTGCAAGTTGGCTGCCAGCGCCGTCCAGGCCCGAAAGCGCATCAGCAGCGGTCCACTCGTACCCTCCGCGGGGCCTCACCTCTTACAAAGCTGCAGGAGCAGGCCCGTCGAGCACAAACGTAAAATGACCTCCCGCCCGGGACCGCGTGCCATGACACTCGCCCGCGACGCAGGCCAGTCTGCAGGACGCCGCACGTGGAGAGTGCCCTCCTTGCGCTCCGTCCGCCTTGCGCTGCGCTGCAGCGGCGCCGCCGCCACTTGTGCTGTGATCCAGATCCAGGTCAAGAGCGAGGGGCTGTACCCCTACCGCCTGCCGCCACGGGCCCCACAGCAACACACCCCAACCCCACCTGTCGGCGCCGTTTCCCCCATCATCCCACCACCATCCAGAAGCGGTCTGCGACAAGCCGTCGGCATCGCCACCGTCGCCGCTGCTGGCTAGTGGCCCACAAGCGCGCAGTCCGACGCGGCCCTGCTCCCGCTCCCCCATCCGCTCGGCGGCAGATGGGAGAGATAAACCGTACCGCTGTACCCCCTCCTCCCTCCTTCCTTTCCCCACCCCCACACCGAACACACTTCAAGGGATCAACGGTGTATACCAGGGCAAGCCCCAGCGGGCCCCACCGACAAGACACCTCCAGTCCTCCACACCTCAACGCCGCGAACAGTAAAACACAGCGGGTCATAACCCCATTCAGACAGCCACGACATGCCGTACTTACTGCCACCGACCGTTCCAGTCCTACCCCGGCTCCTGAATCAGCCAACGGAGTATATTTCAGCGGAGCCCGCAGCGGCGGCCGCCAAACACTGCCTGCGCCCATCCGTTGCGTTCAGGTGCCCGCCCGACTGGGCCCCGTCCACCTTCCCAACCAACCAATCAACCAACCAGCGGTTCCCTGGCTGAGGTGTGATGCGCACTCGCCCACCCACCCACCCACTCTCTCCTCCACGACATCCACCTGCCAGCATCTGAC
Source organism: Eudorina sp. 2006-703-Eu-15 (assembly GCA_003117195.1). NCBI lineage: Eukaryota > Viridiplantae > Chlorophyta > Chlorophyceae > Chlamydomonadales > Volvocaceae > Eudorina > Eudorina sp. 2006-703-Eu-15. The sequence goes on from BDSI01000191.1 coordinate 73,409, forward strand.
CAACTCCGGTGGCGCTAGCGCTGGGTAATGTCCTCCTTCGCCCACCTACCTACCTACCCACCTACCTATCTACCCACGTACCTGACATCCTGCTGCGCGGCTTCTTTCACATTCGCAATCCTTTCTTCCGCTAGGGGGTGGGCGCTGCCTCCTTCCACCACCACCTGACTACAGCACTACATGCCCTCTACTCCTCCGACCGCCTTGACCACTCAACAGCCCCCCTAACCGCCCATGCCCCCGGCCTTCACTGCCTCCCCCTTGCCGACCTACCACCTACGTGTGCGCTTCACTAACGGTCTAACGGTCTAACGGTCTAACGGTGCAGTGAGATGAGGCGCGCTGATGTGGTTTACGTAATCTATGCAAAGACGAAAACGCCTCGATAGTGGCTTTGGACCTCGCCTCCCCTCCCCCTCCCTCGTCTCCCTTCCCCTCGGGTAACTGACCCGACTGGACCCGCCGTGTAGGCACGGCAGGTAGCGGTGGGACGAATCCCAACCCTACCCCCCTTCTCCGCCTGCAACCTCCGACTGCTTACATTACCAGCCCGCGCCAACCCCCAGCTGGTCGATGTAGCAGTGCGCATCGTAGGCGGCAATGTCCCGGCGGCGTTCTTCGCCGTACAGGCCGTACGGCTCAGCGATCGAACCCAGGAAGTCTCCGAGCTTGGCTCTGGCATGCGTCTGAGCCACTTCGTAGTGCAGGAAGGCCATGTGCTCCACCTGCTGCTTCTGCTGCAGCACGTGCGGGGGCGGATGAGTGTACGGCATGCGGTACGGCGGGGTGGCAGCGGCGGCCGCGGCCGCCGCTGTGGTCCGGGTCGTCTCGCCCCCGCCCCCGCTGCCACCGCCGCCGCCGCCGCCGGCGGCCTCGCATCCATCCTCCGCCGCCACAGCTGGCGCCGATGCGCCCGCACCGCCACCGCCGCCGCTGACGCGCTCCCCGCTCTGACCCAGATGCGGTCCTGATGCGCTCGCGGATGATGGCGTCATGGTACCAGCGCCGCCCGCCACCGTTCGCTCCGGAACCGCCGCCCCCTGCAGCTGTGGCTTTGGCTCCGCCGCCGCCGCTGCTCGCTGGTCCAGCTGATCCCGCCGCTGGTTCCCCTCCCCGTTCCCCTCCCCCTGCCCCTCCTCCTCCCGCTCGTGGGGCGCCCTGACGTGGCGCAGGCGGCCCGGGTGCGGCTCGTAGGGTCTGGGCACGTGCCTGGGTCGTGGCTCCAGCCCCCACCAGGGCTGCAGCTCCCAGTTGAGGCCCAGGTCCTCCAGCCCCAGGGCCAACAGGTCGTTGACCTCCAGACCCGCACTCACCAGCTTCCTGAGAGGCGGGGGCGGGGGGGCAACGCACCCGGGTGGGGGCCAGCAGGCCATCCGTCAGTCAGTCAGTCGATCGGGTCAGAGGTTGGGGTTGGGCATGTGTGCAGATGGGGGGAGAGGGCGAGCGACGACGTCACCGGCCCCCACACGGGGGCTGCAGTCAGTCAGGGGTGAGTGCCCCCTTCCTACCGGGTACGCAAAGTGTCGGGCGGGGCGGGGCGGAGGGCAGCCAAGCGGCGATCGTGAGGTCGGCGTGTGCGGCGGCGTGTGCGGCGGCGTGTGCGGCGGCGTGCCTCCCCCGCCCCTCAACGTCCTGACGTCCACGCGCGCAAACACCTCAACATGTCAACAACCGACAACCGATAACAAACCGCCACCTGGCAACCCGTCAACCGCCACCGACAGGAGAGCGCCCCCCTCACCGCTGTCGCTCCTCCTCCCGCGCCCTGGCCGCCGCCCCCGCCGCCGCCCTCCTCCGGGTGACCGGGTCCAGCGTGTGGCCCTCGCCCATGTGGCGCCAGTCGGTGGTGGTGGACATAGGGCCCCCGGGCACCTCGATGAAGTCGTTCAACACCGGGATGCCCTGACCCTGACCCTGGCCCGCACCGCTCGGAGCCGCCACCACCTGCTGAGCAGTGAGAGATTTGAACACACACCGTGTAGGGGTTTTGTTTGAGTTGGCCCCGTGATCGGCTTTATGAAGGCAGGCTGGCTTGGTGCCTGACCTCGTGGCGCGTTTTAGATGGGGCTAGAGGCCCCGGGTGCACGGCACCCTTGTGGTCCCGTGCTGTGTCTCCTCGCCCCTCTCCCAGTTCTCTGGGAGAGTGCTTCGGCGGTCTCCCGTATGGGGCGGGTTAGCGCCCCCGGCCAGCGTCGGCCCGGCAGGTATGTAATGATACACACCCCAACACACACACACACACATACACACACATACACACACAAACACACACACACACACACACACACACAAGTATGCGTACGGGGGCAGGCAGGGCAGACGGCGTGGTGGCGGGTGGCGGAATCCAAATGGCGGACGGCAGGTGCTCACGATTATGAGCCGAGTGACTTGGACGTGGACGTGGACGGGAGGGGAGGGGCACAATGCAGGAGTCAAGAAAGGGAGCTGGACATCGAATAAGGTATAAGTAAGTGGGTCGAGGCCGGGGTTTTAATCGCCGATCGTCGATGTGAACAAGTCGGTAACTGTAAGGCAAGGACAGGACAGGACAGGACAGGACAGGGGAAAAGGGTGGAGGGGTAGAGACGGACACGTAGAGGGTGCCCCCGGGGACCGGGTGGGGGTCGCACCTGCTTGCCGCCGCCAGCTGCTGCTGCCCCCGGCTGGCTGTGTGGCCCCAGCAGCGAGCCACTGAACATGGACGTCACCGTACGACCGCCCGGCCGGCCGTCGTACTGCCCCGCCGCCGCAGCCGCCGCCGCCTCGCCGTCCCCCGCCGAGTAGTAGTACGCCGCGTCGTCGTCATCGCCGCCGCCGCCGCCGCCGCGCGCCGCGCCGCCGCCGCTGCCTCCGCCGACGCCGCCGTCACCGCCGAAGCTGCCGCCCAGCGCCGGGATCGTCTCCGCGACCGTACGGAATGTCGTATCTCGTCCATGGTGCCCGTCCGTGTGATCCACGTCCACCATGGCTTCCAGGACCTGCCGCAGGCTCCGAGACCGTACGGCGTGCACCAACTCCCCAGCAGCCCCCCCCGCCGTCCCTAGGGCTAAGGTACCGGTACCCGGAGCAGCCCCCCCCGCCGCCCTCGGTGAGCCCTCACTCAGGACGCTGCCGCCGCCGTCAGTGCCCGACGTGACCGTCCTCGGCACGGCGGCGGCGCCGCCGGCGGTCCCGGCGTTGCCGCCGCCGTGCCTCGAGGGCTCCGGCGAGAGGGGGTTGGAGTTGAATCCGGAGAGGGCGGGTGACAGCGGGGTGTGGGAGCCCGAGGGGAGGGGCGACAGGGGACCGCTGATGCGGGGGTGGAGGGCCGTCGGGGCGGGGCGGACCGGCGGCCTGTGGGGGGTTGGGGTGGGGGGTGGGGGGTGGGTGGGGTGGGGTGCACACGGAGGGTGAGGGTGAGCAGGTGGAGGAGCAGGAGGCGGGGGAGGGGAAGCAGGAGGCGGGGGAACATGACTTGGTGGGGGGGGGCCCGACGATCGGGTTTAGGGGTTGGGGTCGGGAATGGATTGGGGAACCGATACGTGGCACAGGAGTCAATACGCGACCCAAGTTACTTACCATACATACCTGAATTGTGCGCTCACTGTTACCTCGGGCGACCGCGTCGCCGCCGGACCCATCCCGGACCAACCAACACGCGACAGCACGAGGACGGACCACACCCCAGACAGCACAAATTATCGAGAACGTAGTACTCACCTGCGCAAATGGGACGAAACGCGGACGGACGGCGAGGCGAACGGAAGATGTGAGTTGCAACAAAGGGCGGACAAACGGCAGGCAAAGGCAAAGGTTAAATTAAAGAGAAAAAAGAAAAAAACAAGAGCACGCAAACCCGGCGGCGACGCGGCGAAAGAGGGTGGGTCCAGGAAACGGTAGACGGAAATAGCAATGCAAGAATGTACGGGCGTACGGGTGTACGGAAGGGCGACACCGCAGACGGGCGTAGGGTTGGCAGGCACAGAAACAGGAGTTCCGCAATCAGGCAGCAATCGGTGACCGCGGGGGTGACGCAAGAGGGCCGGGTGGCGGACCGGGGTCGGGAAGGGGCGCTCAGTGCAAGGGCATGGATGGATCGGCTACAGGGCTTAGCCGGCCTCGACCTCCCTCCACGCCCCTCCACGATGAAGGGCTTCACCCCCGCGCCCCCCCCCCCGGGGTCCCATAGGATGCTCCCCTCGCCCACAGGTCTGTACCGACGACCACACGGCGCCTCTTCTCCGGCGACAGCGACGTCATGACGAATGACCCTTACTTACCCTTACTCATTTTCCGTCATCCCCCCCCCTCTCCCCTCCCCCCCCCCCACCTCGGTGTGTCGTCCAGCTGGTAGTTGTTGCGGGCCCCCGAGGCGCCGTCGCCGCCGCCCCCCGCCGCGCCGCTCGTCCAGAAGAACGAAAAGGCGGACTGTACGGCAGCCCAGCGGCCTTGTCTGTCCTCCTCCCCGTGCAGCACGATGGGCCACACCTGCGCCAAGTGCGGAGTGCGGAGTGCGGAAGGGAGTGCGGGCAACAGCCGATCAGAGGGTTCGGTCGGTGGGTGGGTGGGTGGGGGGGTGGGTGGGGGATGCGACAGTCAGCAGCGACCCGTGGGTCATGGCAACCCACATGGGTCGCCTGCGAAATGGTCGCCTGCGCGCGACGAGCAGAAAGATCATTGTAAGCAATGGTGTACGAGAATGCCGTACCATTTGCCCCTCGGGCTGTACGGGGGAGCGACCCGAACCAGAACAGAATGCGGCTGCTCTGACTCCAGAGACCGGCGGCCGCCACCCCAACAAACACAAACTCGGTTTACGCGCAGTGCACCCCGCCCCAACCGACCCCACCCCACCCCACCCCGAACATCAATTTTAGATCTACTTGCGGACACATCGAGACACGCACAGCCGGACATACACCTCGCACGGGCGGGTTGCAATTCTATACACCTCGCACGAAACAGCACCAGGATCGTGTGCCTTGTTCGGGGGGGAAGGTGCCGGGTGAGGGACGGCACTGTTTTCCCCCCTCACCGCACCCCTCACCGCACCCCTCACCGCACCCCTCACCGCACCCCTCACCGCACCCCTCACCGCACCCCTCACCCCATCCCTCGTCCCATCCCCTCGCCCCATCCCTCGCCCCCACCCCGTGTGCCCCACCCCTCGCGGTGCCCCACCTGGTTGGGTGACCTCGCCAGTGCCTGGTCGAATGACACCAGCAGCCTCCCCGGCCGGTTGACAGAGGCCACCGCCAGATCTCCCCCCGCCACACCCGCCTGCGCGGACCGAGCCGCCGCACCCGGCCCCCCGGACTGCAGCAGCGACGACACCACCCGCTCAAACAGACCGGGGCCGCTGCCGCCGCCGCCTGCGCCGCTGCCGCTACCCCCGCCGCCGCCGCCGCCACTGCCCCGCCCCAGAGACGGCAGCAGACCGGCGAAGAAACCGCCACTGGAGGGCGCCTTATGGAAGGGGATGGCGGCGGAGGCGTAGGCCGCAGCGCCGGCGGACGACGGCCCGGCGCCGTCGCCCGCGGCGCCGTCGCCGCCCGGCTCGTGGTACGACCGCGACCTGGATTCGGTCTCGTCGTCGGAGGACAGCTCCAGGGGCAGCGGCGTGGACTCCGGCGGCAGACCCGGGAACTTGGCGGCGGCGCCGCTGCTGACTCCAGGGGTGGCGGCGGCGGCGGCGCCGGACCGCCCGGCGGAGGGCGGACTCTGGCCGCCGTCGACGTCGGGGGGGGACCCGAGCGCCGCCGCGGCCGCCGCCACCGTCGCCGCCGCCGTCCATTCCGACGACGCGCGGGAGAAGGCGAACCGAGGGAGCGGCGGCGGCGGCGGCGGCGACGCCGCCGGGTCCGGCAGCCGGCTGAACGAGACTTCGGTCGGGCACCAGGACACGGGCAGCGGTGCCGTCGGTGACAACGGCGACGTCGCCGACGCCGCCGCGGCGGCTGCGACGACGCTGTCGAGCGATGACGACGATCTGCAGGCGGCGGGGTCGTTCGGGCGCGACAGCGGCGGCGGCGGCGGCGGCGGCGGTCGCATGGTGGTTTCGGAGTGGAGGTACTGGTCGGTGTCCAGCTGCCAGAGGTGCGGCTGGTTGGGCTGCGGCACGAAGTTGCCCAGGAAGAGGTTGATGGCGTCCTGCTTCTCGGCGTCCGTGTAGGTGTTGGAGTAGAGGCGCCTGCGGGCAGGGGGGGAGGGGGAGGGGGACCCGGACGGGCCACGGCGGGGTGCAGGTTGGGTCGGGGTTGGGTGAGGTGCGGGCTGGTGAGAGGTGCGCACCGAAACTGAATTGAAGGCGCTCCTCCGATGTCGCGCTGTCAACCGCAATCGCCCTCCCTCAGGTCTTCCCCCCGCCCCCGTCCGGAGCACCACCCCCGTTGGACAAACCCCCCATCGACAGACCCCCGCCCAGCTCTGCTTCCTGGCATACCCCATTCCCCCCCACACACACCAAGCTCCCCCGCCCACGAACGCTGGGTGCGCCCGGGTCCGTTCCGGGGTCATCGTCCTCGCATCATCCCCATCCCCATCCCCCAAAGCTCAGCCGCACTCCAGGCCTATGGATACCCCCTTTTTGTCAGTAATAAAGACAGCGAAACCGCAAAAAAAGGGATACCCCCCCCGCTCCCCACCCCATCCCCCCTCCAAGCTCCCGCTCCGGAACCGCCACCCACTTGAGCGACGTGACCAGGTCCTTGGACTGCGTCGCCGCCTCCCACTCGCCCTTCTTGCGCTGGAAGAAGATGGTGTGCGCCTCGCTGCCGCCGTACTGCAGCGACAGCACGTGGCCCATGGCCTCGTACAGCGCCATCAGAGTGAAGGCCGCCGAGGAGTCGGCGTCGATGTCGCGAACGTCGTGCAGCCCCAGCTTGTAGAGCTGGCGGCCGAAGGCCACCAGACCCAGCGCAAACTGCGCCACGTTGGTGCGGTCCAGGCAGTCGATGCAGTTGGTGCGGAGCACGCCGCTCTGCCACTGTACGGCACTCAGCCCGCCGCCGCCGCCGCTGCCGCCGGTGCTGTTGTTGTGGGTCGAGGTACGGCGCACGTGGTGGTGCCGGTGGTCTAGGGAGGGGCGGCCGAGAGGGGAGGCCATGCCGCTGCGCGGCAGCGCTGCCGCCGCCGTCGCCGCTGTCGTCACCGCCGCCGTGCCGGCGGCGGCGTTGCGCGCCTTCACGGCGGCGGCGGCGGCCTCCTCCGCCGCTGCCAGGTGCATCGTGCTGCCGCCCTCGCCGGCGGCGCGACGCAGGGACCGAGTCGCCGCCGCCGTCGGCCCCCTGGAGGCGGCGGGCGGCGCGGCGGCGCCGCTGCTCCCGCCGCCGCCGCCGCCGCCGTACGGGTGGTAGGCGCCGCTGTTCCTGGGTGAGCTCAGGGTGCTGACTGCCGCCCCCGGCTGCCCCAGGGACATCTGGCGCTGGGGTGCCGGTACGGGCGCCGCCGGGTTGTGTACGAACAGTCCGGTCATATCGAGGGCCAGACGGGTGATGGCGGCGATCTCGCCCAGCAGGTTGGCGCCGCTCTGTTTGGCGTGCTTGGAGAAGTCCCAGGGGCTGGGGGCGAGAGGGGGATATAGGAAATTGGTAGACATATTCGTACATACGTACAGACATGATCGTACGGGGGAGGGCAGGAGGGTGCAGGGGCGGGCAGGTGGGGGCCGCGGACAGACGCACGTCGGCCGGTGGGCCGGTGGGTCCGTGGGTCCGTGGGTCCGTGGGTCCGTGGGTCGGTGTGTCGGTGGGCCGGTGGGTCCGTGGGTCGGTGGGTCGGTAGGTTAGTGGGTTGGTGGGTCGGTAGGTTGGTGGGCCGGGAAGGGCTGGACTATTGCACGGGTGCTGGGGGCTGGCTCATGAAAGCATCGGCACGACCATGCAACTGACAACTGACAACGGACCGGGTGGCGCACTTCCCGCACCCACCCCACCCCGCCCCACCCCCACTCCCACCCCACTCCGCCTTCACATCCGAATTCGCAACGCCGCGTGCTTACCCCTCAAACCACCCCACTCCCCGCTCCCCTTACCCCCACCCGGGACCCGATCCCGCCGATCCGCCAGCCCCCGCCTCCTCCCACCCTCGAACCTCGGGTTTGGGGTTTTCCCTTCAACCCCCTTTTTCCCACCCCCCCACCCCCCTCACATGTACACAATGTGCTGCCGACCCCTGGGTCGCTGCGCATTCAGCTGCGCGATGGCGGTGGCCAGCTCCCTCCGCAGCAGCACCTCCCGCGGCCGCCGCTCCTTGCTCTTGAGCAGGTTCAGCACCACCACGGGGGCGCCGTACCGGGACTCCAGGTCGTCGAAGTGGGCCTGCGTGACCTGAGGGCGGGGGGGGGGAGGGGAGGGGTCGCGTGATCGTTTCGCGATTTCGCTGTCTTTAATGACAAAAAAGGGGAGGGGTTCGAGCGGGCGGATCCCTGGGCGGCAGGTAAGGAAGGAAGGAAGGAAGGAAGGAGGGGAAGGGAGGAAGGAGGGGAAGGCCCCGGGACCGGGCCGGGGCCGGGCCCGGGCGAGCGCAGTGCAGCGCGGTGAGGAACACCAAGACGCGAACACGTACGGGGCGTCATCCTGTAAACGATACGGAGAACAGGCGCAGCACGGGCGGGCGGGGTGAAACGGAGCCCCAGACACGACCAAGCTCGTTGTTCGGGTTCCAGTTGGTGTTTCGTTGGATGGCGTTCTGGTGACTTGTTGGTGTGTATGCGGGGGGGAGAGAAGGGGGGGGTGGTATTGCCGAGATAGAGATGGAGCAGGGTTCAAAGGGTGGATCGTGGAAGGAAGGACGGGACGCGGCGGGGGCAGGGAGGAGGGTGGGAGCGGGGCACACAGCGCGGCCGGTGATGCCGTACCTCGTACAGCGGGTCGTACTGCTGCAGGATGATCTCGGGCTTGGGGCTCAGCGCAGTGAGCTGCTGCGACCAAAACAGCGGAACCGACCCGCGGACCTGTGGGCGGGTGGGTGGGTGGGTGCGGGTTTCGGGAGGGAGAGGGGGAAGAATCTTGGGGGAGGGGGAGGGGGCCGGCAGCGGGAGGGACGCCGGGGCGTCCGCCGGTGAGGTACGGCAATGTCGTATCCCAACCCGCCTGAAGTAGATCTCAGATCTGTAAGCACACACGCACACTGTCTAGAAGCCGTCAACTCCTCCGCCTGGGCCGCGCCGCGAGACGCCGCGAGATCTTCGGTATTTGGTCAGCCGCAGAGCCAAGATCTCCAACCCGACATCTCAACTACAATCAATTTTACAGATGTGGGCCTGCGCAGCGCATATGCCGCGGCTCAGGCTGCTGCCGCGCGCCCCATCCGCACCCCACCCGCGCACCGCACCGCACCGCACAGCACGGCACGGCAGCACGGCCCCCTCCCGTACATGCCTACGTACGACGGTTCGTACCTGTACGACACTGGACAGCAGCGGCGTGCGTGTCCGGTAGTCCACCCCCGCATCCACCACCTGCTCCGTCTCCACCTCGTTGGCCACCTTGCCCGCGTCGTTGAGGCCGCGCTTGCGGTAGCGGGTGCCCGCGAAGTGCCGCGAGCGCCGGGCGATGAGCGTCAGGGTCAGCGGCCGACCGTAGACTGCACCGCACCACCACCACCACCACCACCACCACCACCACCACCACCACCACAACCACCACCACCCGCAACCGCAACCGCACCCGATGACCACATGCGTGGGGGTATGTGAGTGAGGGGAGGGGGGGGAAGGGGAGGGGGAACGGGGGATAACTCGTAAGTTGGACAGACGGAAGGGAAACGGGACGTTCGAGGTGTGCGAGTGTGTGTGGGGCGGGGGTGGGGGGGACGTGGGGGGGAAGGGGCCTGTATGGGCAGCAGAGATCCGGTTCCGGCCCCGACTCGTTGTGACACACCGCGTCCCACCTTGCTGCGCTGGTGCACTGAGCCGGGCCCCTCCCCCTCCCCCTCCCCTCCCCCTCCCCCTCCCCCTCCCCCTCCCCCTCCCCCTCCCCCTCCCCTCCCCCTCCCCCTCCCCTCCCCCTCCCCCTCCCCCTCCCCCTCCCCCGTGTGTGAAGGCCCCCGCCCCCTCGTTCGGTTTTGGACTTGCTTGGACTTGCTTAATAGTCCCCCCGGCCCGCCGCCCGCAGCCGCCACCCACTCGACAGGCGCCTCTGCTCCCAGAAGCCGTGTATGAGCGGCACCGTCCAGCGCAGACTGCCGCCCAGCGCCCGCCGCAGCGCCGACGTCAGGTAGGCGTTCCAGGTGAACATGCTGTCGTACACGGACCCCGCAGGGGAGAGCGCGGCCGAGCTGTCGGGCGGGAGGCCCTGTTTGATTGGTTGGGAGGGAGGGAACCAACGAGGGGGATTTCGTTGTCTTTATTGACAAAGGGGGATAGGGGAGAGACTGTAGACGTTGGTGGACGTTGGTTGACGTTGGTGGACGTTGGTGGACGTAAGTGAAAATGAGGAGGGGGGAGGCCAAGGTGGGCCAGCGGCAGTGGACGCCAATGACACGCCAACTCAAGCCAACGCCAGCCCCTGACCTAGGTGCAGCCCCCTTCCCAGCCCCGCCCCCTTCTCAGCCCCGCCCCCCCCCTTCCCAGCCCCGCCCCCTTCCCAGCCCCGGCCCCCCCCCTCCCAGCCCCGCCCCCCCTTTCCCAGCCCCAGCCCCGCCCCCCTTCCCAGCCCCTTCCCAGCCCCAGCCCCAGGTGCGCGCACCTGCACCGGCAGCAGCTGCTGCAGCTGCGCCGACGCGAGCTGCTCCCCCCGCTGCTGCGCCATCTGGCAGTTGCGCTGCACCGTGTGCGCCAGGTTGTAGGTGTAGGAGAAGTAAAAGTGCTTGGTGAGGTCCATACCCATCAGGAGCTTCACGTAGCTTTGTGGGGGGGACGGGGAGGGGGAGGGGGACGGGGGGCAGGGGGTCAGGGGGCCAGGGGGCCAGGGGGCCAGGGTGAGCGGGCGGGGCTCGCAGGGGTTACAAGAAATTGGTGAAGTTGAGTTCATTGTAATCCAATATAATCGAACCGCAGTTTGATCCTGACTGCCAGATCAGAAGCCAGTGAGGCAGATTTGGGATTGGATGAGGGGCCACATGTCAGTGACCATGGGGAGATCGGGGTCGGAGAGGGGTTGGGGGTCCCCGCAGGCTCCCGACGGATGACCGAGACCGGTAACCGTACGAGGGATGTGTGTTGGGCGTTGCGGGGTGTCTATCCCGGACGGTAACGACCGATTCGCCGTCGCAGGGCCCCGATCCATTGAGTTGCGTGGGGAAGCGGACGGGGGGGAGGCCAACGAGGGCGGATCCCTGGGAGGAAGACGTAGCCGGCGGTGCTGTGGTACAAGGGGGTGGGTGGGTAAATTGAAAAAGAGAAATAACCCGAAGAGCGGGGGCGGACCGCGGAGGAGGAGGAGGAAGAGGGTCGTGCGGCTACCTGGCTGCGCAGCACCGGACGGACGGACATGGCCGTACGGCAGCGTGTTTGGGAGCTCGGAGGATCGGGGCGATCATACCCCGCTCCCCTTCCCTGCCGCACTGCCGCACCGCTCAGTGCGACGCGGCCCGTGTCGTACCGCCCCACCGCGCCATCCCCGCCTCCATCTCCCGCACGGGGCAGTTGCCGGCCCCTTGCAGCGCTCCTCGCTGACCCCCGCCCCGTTGCCCTTCTCCGCCACCCGGGGGGGCTTCCCCACTTCCCCATCCTCCGCCGGCCGGCCGCCCCACGATACGGCCCGGCCCCCTCGCCCCGGCCCTCCTCCCCTCCCCGCCCTGCCTCACGCGCTCCTCACCGCTTCTCCGCTGCCCCGCTGGGCTGCCCCCCCGCGCCCGCCCCCGCCGCCCCTGCCTGCTGGTAGCCCGGGTGCAGCGGCACCAGCGCCGTGGCCTCCACCGAGTAGACCTTGTGGCCGCCGCACAGCGAGCCCACGTGGGCCTTACGGGTCACCAGCAGCAGGTAGTAGGTCTCGGTGAAGCGGAAGCAGCCGATGATGCCGCAGCACTGGGAGGGGAGGGGAGGGGAGGGGAGGGGGGGGGAGCGCGAATCGGGGAGGGGAGGGGAGGGGAGGGGGGGGAGGCGCCCCACACAAACCCAGCCTGGCCTAGAAGCCCCGCCCGCCGGCACCCTTCCTTCTGCCCCCATGTACGGCGTGTACGACATGTCCACGCCCCCGCGGACGGGCTGCTGTGACGACCGGTGTCAGAAGCGCACCCCCCACATATGATGCAGAGGTTTCCGCACATGCAGATATGCCGTACACAGATATGCCGTACATGTACTGCGATCTTGCTTTTCAACGACGTGCTTGCTCACGTACGTACGTACGTGTGTCACGAGCTGCAAGCCGCCCAGGTGCGCGTTGGCCATGTGGATCTGCGACAGCATCGCTCGGATCTCGTCCAAACTGTAATTTCCAACCACCTCGGCCACATCGAGCTGCGTTGGCTCCTGCTTGCTGATCTGCGGCGGCACGAAAAGGAACGGACCAGTCCGGGAGGGCGGCTGCGTCAGGATCGGGTCGGAGGGAGGGGGGACCTCGGGGGGCCGCACGCCCGGCCCTCGTCGCCCGCGACCGACGGCTGCCTGCCGACCCAGTCGACCACCACCGTATTCGGAGGGGGGGGCCTCGCAGCGACCAACCGGAGAGGCGGATGCGAGGGGCAACGTGTGAGGCTCGTGCAGGGCTGGCCATGTGGCCCTGTGCCACATGAGGGTGAGGATGTGGACAACGATCGGGCCCAGCGATCGGGCTCAACCCGAGACAGGCAGCTGTCAGCGTTCGGTCGGCAAGCCTGCGCCTCGCCCTCCCCCCCTCCCGCCCCGCCCCGCCCTTCTGGAAGGATTGTGACCGATCAAGCGCGGCGCCCACGTTGGGTCGAGGAACCAGGCGGGCACGGAGTGCTTTAAGGGCCCGTTCCGGGACCAGCCCAGCCCTGACCTAATCGCGGAAAGGCCCGACTGATGTCCTGCCGCACATTGCGCACCTTCAGAAGTGCGGCCGTTCCCTTGAGCTTGCAATATCCGACAATGTACAAACGCGCCTTGGTCTGATAGATTGAGAGTCGCTGATACGGAATTTCTTGATAATCCATTTTGTGCAAATTTATTCGTCAAAATACTTTACATGTATTATCTCAACACCGGGTCCGTCGAGTCAAATGTTTTCGCATGGTTACAAAGCTTATAAGTGGTCTGCTGTTGGACAGGGAACGCAAGTAAATAAAGAAATGATAATTGAGCAAGCTGAAATCAGGGAATTGGTCTCGGAGCCGGGCTTGCTGCCCAAGAGAGAACCCCTCCTGCTTTTGTCATATTGCGATAGATAGTAACTGAGAAGTCTAGGTACAGCGTGCAGGTGACCCGAAAATGCAGGCCCTCCGTCGCTCTGCTAATGCTGTGTTGCCCGGCCTGCGCCGCATGGGCACGGATGCCACAGCCAATGCCGATAAGTACTGGGCTCCGTTCTTCCCCAAGCCCCAGCTGAGTGCCGAGCAAGTCAAGAAGAACGTCAGCAAAGAGATGGTCGGCTTCATGCTCCTCGGTAAGGCATGCGTATCTACCAGCTTTTCGATGTCCACTCGGCTTGGTTATATTGCTGTGAGCTGTGAATGCTGCGGAACGGACGCTGTTGCGCGGTGTTTCCGTCATTGAACGTGATTGTCATCGCCCTCAAAATTGTAGGGCCGGTCGGCGTGGGGTTCATGCTCTACGACTTTGTCATCGGCCTGGAGGAGGAGCACCATGTGACCATCCCACCGTAAGAATCGCGTTATGGGGTGCGACCCTGTACCGGCATGCTGTCCCGAAATGCCAACGCTGTCTTCACTATGCTGAAAATGAAGCTTTATACGCATTCCTTGTCCATTCTGGAAAATCCTTGAATGTTTTAACGGCTTGTGGGACTGCCAAGCCCTGACCGCCTTCCGGAGTTGTCAAGCAGCAAGTGAATTGAATGCTCGTTGCCACTAATATGTCATGCACACATGTTGCTTATTGCTAATGGGCGCTGTCTGTATGCCATCGTCGACAGGTATCCGTGGATGCGTATGCGGCGCGTGCCTGGCATGCCGTGGGGTGACGACGGTCTCTTTGAGAAGCACCCGCGCGTTGCCAAGGTGTGGCCCCCTGAGGAGGGTCTGCCGGAGAAGGGCCACCACTGAAACGTCTCCGCGCACGCGCACCGCTCGTCACCGCTGAGCAGCGTGGCTCAGCGAGCGCTGACGTCGACTGTGGAAGCAGTCGCAGATGGCTTATCAACTGACCGGCAATGAGCGTAGCTTCTTAGGGGTTGGGGAGGCGCACGGAGAGGGGCAAAAGTACAGGTTTGCCTTCTGTCGTGACGGGTTAGGAGTGGTGGGGGCTAGGGTTTGAGGGCCCCGCATCGCAACGGCTTCTGGCTATGGGTCGCCATTCATGTACCTAAATATTGTATTGTTCTGTTATGCCGCTGGGTTTTTATAGCAAAGGGCGTGGTGTCAGTTGTGTGTCGAGCATCATCTCCCTCGGGTCCTGAGGAACATTTTCCCCCCTCGGGATGTAAGCGATTTCTCGCCCACCTCGCACCCAAGCTCGCACCCAAGCTCGCGACCCGAGCGAGCGCCCCTGTTTGCCCCTGGTCGCGATTCTGTCTCTCCGTCATTATCCCTTCAAATGTCGCACACATTCAGCCCCAAGCGAATTGTCGCGCGGCGGTAGGGGCACAGCGGCAGTCGAACCCAGGGCAGCTTCTAGTCAGGTCAGCCATAACGATTTCCTCAAAGGCGGCGCCAGGCTAAAATTTAGGGAGACACCAGGCGGCTATGCAGCCGAAGCCTGCTGGAACATCAGAAAGATGGCAGCTGGGAACAAGTTGTCCCTGGTCTGCCAGCCCGTGTTCTTGCGGAACTTGTCCAGAAGCAAGTACTTTACGGAGGTTTACGGTACGCGGCATATACGTAATTTATCACCATAATTGATGTTGACAAAGGGTTTAGAGATTCAGTCCTCACTAGCAAGCCCTAGGGCGCCCCGACGGCGCAGCGTCATTTACCCGTACTGCGAACCCGGGCACTGAATTTTCCGCCGATGTACTGCCATTTGGACATGCGCACAGTAGGTAGCATATAATTAAAGTTACCGCATGTGGCATCATGCCAGCTATCAAAGCCCAAGGCAAAATATTTTGGTCCAGGACGCTGATGAATCGCGCGCTTCGCTGCTGTGAGCTGCAACAACTATAAAACACATCCTTTTGAAAATGAGCGGTAATTAATCTGATACGCTTGGCTTATTTATATGCCCGTCTGACAACATGATGGCGAAGATAGTTTTGCGCCGGTGCCGTACGGTGGGTAACGCGCCCCTTGACCTCCCCCAGCACTACCTAGGTACGCGCGCATGTGGGGCAGTCCCTCACCGATTTCCCCGAACCTCCGCGTTTGTACAGACTTCACATCGGCACATAAACCTTTTCGTCTACTATCTGTGTTCCCTACTGAGCCCTCTTGAAACAACACTACCTGAAACGACAACCGGCGTGAAGAGAATTGATCGCATCTGATTTCCTCGTGCTGTGGGTGGCCCCGCTGCCATGAAGCGAGTGCTTAAGCGGTAAGGATTCGCCTTGCGAACGACCAACTTCTTGGTCGGCTTGGCCGGTCCGTCTTCTAACATGATGCGTTTTGAAATTTAGAGTCAACTACTACAATCAATTATGCAAATGAGCCAATCCTGCTTTACAAAACCATCCTAGGTCGCAGCTATCCATGCATCGATATTCGCTGTTGCACCCCTTCTAACGGTTATTGAGGCACACGCGTCACCTGCAATCTACACACACCAACGTCACCATGAAATCCATCGCATAACATCTCCCAGGGTGTTCCAGCGGTCGGAGCCAAAAGCGGCAGATGATTTGGTGCTCGACGACGCCGAAGTGAACGATACGGACGCGAGCTCAAGGTGTGGCACACAAATCAAGTGTAATTATGTGAAATGATGCATGTCACTTGAGAAATGCCTTCCCAGACACCGCTGATTTGGGCGGGCGAGGTAGGAGCACTAGCAGTGCCCGCTCTAGCGAGGCCGGGGGCCGCTTCGGCATCACAAGCATGTTGATAGTAATGTTCCCCCTGGTGCGACAGCGTTGATAGCGACTCGTCAACGACGGTCTCCTCGACAAAGCCGAGGGCTCCGGGCAGTCAACCGCCGGAAGCGTGCAAGAGCGCGCCGAACTTCTCGGGCGCAGCAGCCACAGCGCCATTAGCACCCAATAATTTCCAAGAAGTAAATCCGTTCTACATGGCTGCCCCGGCAGCAGTCATGGCGGACCCGTACCAGCAGCAGCAGCAGCAGCAACAACAACAACCACAACAAGCACAGCAACAACAGCAACCACCGCAACAACAACAACCTACACAGTCCCTGCAGCTCCCTCCCCGCGACCATGTCGCACCTAAATCCTATGAAAGGTAAGCGCACGAATGGATCTCGAGGCGTTGCGTTTTCCTCAGCGCCTCAGTGCCGGGCACTGCGAGTCAGCAACCGCCCAGCGCGCAGCGTGGCTCATCTTCTTCCTACCGTGCTGCTGACGCCCCCCCGCCCACACACACGAAAGTGCCGTACCAGTGTCGTACCAGCACTTAGGGGCGTACACCGACGATCCATGTCGTGTTTGATGCGCTGCAGTGTCACGATCGCGGTGGGACGGAACTGCCCGCAAGGCCTCCGTCGCGCCGTGTGGTGAGTCCAAGTCCGCGGTCGGGGGCGGGTCCTGCGGTCCGGTCCGGGGCGGGCGCGGGAGCAGGGTCGGACCCGTCGGACGGCGCGGGTGAGCTGCCGTGCGGGTGAGCTGCCGTGCGGGTGAGCTGCCGTGCGGGTGCTGTACAGGGTACAGTGTCGTTCGGGGTGTCTCCGTCGCGCAGCGTTGAGGCGATATGCAAGCAGGCAACACATGGCAACACGTACACATGGCAATACATACACATGCGCAGCGGCGAGGTGGAGTCGTCGAACGGCGTTGCTGGCAGCCGACAGCCGTGTGGGCAGCAGCCAGCCAATGAATGGCGCAACGTCGGGGGCGGCGGGGCGGCCGAGGGAGGCTTGGGGGGGCAGCCTATGGCCCGGGGGGGGCCACCACGCCACGGGGGTCGTGCGAACCCGGGCTGATGGACCTCCTCAGCGGTGCTGTGGCGGCCTGGGGAAATACGTGGGGCCCCATGGGGGTTGTACATCGGGTGGGGGGCTGGGGGCCCTGCATCCGCACCTACGGCCCAACCTCGCACAGCCAGCAGTCTCGTCAACTCAGATCAGGTCAGAGTTTAGGGTTTCGGATTGAAGTCAGTCAGGTCAGAGCCACATCGCGCCCACCGCCCCCGCCCCTCTCGGCCAGGGCGAGCAGGCGGGGGATGGCGTGTGGGTGGGTCTCAAGGCAATACGACCCGTCGACGGGCAGCTGCGTCACAGCGTCATTATTGACCGTACGGCAGATGCATCCGGCGCCCAGTAATTGATCCGTTGTCAAAGTGCTCTTGGGTGAAGCTGTCGCCGAGGCTGTCACCGATGGCCAAAGGGGGGTCGCGCTGCGGTCGTGCACGTCGTACACATTTGGAATCCTGCTCCCGAAGGTCGCCACCCTATGTGGCAGCTCACACGGAATCGCATCCCATCCCATCCCATCACAACACACCCTCGCACGCCTTGGCCCAGCGAGGTACGCATCCACTGATAAAACATTGAACTCGCCACAAGCCGCGCCACGCAACCCGTGGGTCGCCAGCTGGGTCGGTGTTTCGAGCTTGACCGAGCCGCACGCAGTAGCACTACATCGCTCGAGGGAGGGGGGGCACGGCGATACGCGCGGGCGTCGCGCGATCAATCCCTCCACACTGCCCTGCCCCTGCACTGCACTGCACTGCACTGCACTTGCGGCGGCACGTGTCCTGCAGGCACGTCACCGATTTCGACCTGCGCAAGCTCATGTACAACGGCGCCATCTCCATGGTGTACCACGCGGTGGATAAGCGGTCGGGCATTACGGTGGCGCTGAAGCTCTATAAGCGGATTAAACTGAACGAAATTGAGAGGCACCAGGTGGGCGAGAGTGAGGGTGCGGGTGTGGGGGTGGGTGTGGGGGTGGTTTGTGGGGTGTGTGGGTGTGTGGGTGTGTGGGGGGGGGGTTCGAGGCCAGCGGCAGAGGCAGGAGGGACGGCAGCAGGAGCAGCAGCAAGCCGGAAGAAAGGGAGGCAGGCCAACCGCCAAGCTGAACCAAACCTCCGGCGGGCTGCGGCTGTCCCTGTGGCTGCTGCTGGCCGTCGTGGTATCGTACTGGCGCCATGCCGCGCGGCAGCCCAGCTCCCATCTCCCAGTGGCGCAAGATGGTGGTGGGCTGCATGGCGATCGCCTGGTTGGTAATTGGAGCCGGGAGCGCCGACTCGCCAAGCCCCTCCCCTCTAGACCCCCCCCACCGTTTCCCTCCCCCCCCCCACACACACCCAACTCCCCCCCTTGCCCCCGCAGGTCGCTCGTGAGATCCGGCTGCATTCGGACCTGGCCCATGACTCCATTATCGCCCTGTACGCGGCGTGGAAGGATAAGGCCTACGTGTACCTGGCGCTGGAGTGGGCACCCGGGGTGAGGGGGGGTAGGTGGGGTAGGAGGGGTAGGGGGAGGGAGGCGAGGAGAGCCACCGGGCCTTAGGGGCAGGGGGGCCGGAGGGACAGGGGGACAGGGGCAGGGGGACAGGGGACGGGGGCAGGGGGACAGGGGATGGTACCGACCGAGAACGTCAGGTGCCATTGAGCGAGCGGAGCGCATGATGAGCGCGTGGTTGTGTGAGTGTGTGAGAGCACTGTTAGCTGCGAGGTTGGAATGCGGTTTGTGTGGCAAGAACCACACGGGGACCACTTCCGGGGGCCCCACTTCGGGTCGATGCCCGGGAGTGGAGGGGCCACGCGGGGAGGGGAGGGGAGGGGGCGCTGCGATGACGCCGGCCGCTCCGCGGGCCGTACGCGCGCGCTTAACAGCCACGTCATCGGTGCGTGTGCCGTACCGCAGGGTGACGTGTACTCGTACCTCAAATCCCAGCGGGGCCGCCTGGCTGAGGAGCTGGCGGTGCCGCTCATCCTGGAGCCCTTCATGGCGGGTCTTGCGGTCATCCACGACAAGGGGCTCATCCACCGGGACATCAAGCCGGAGAACATGCTCCTCACCAACTCGTTCCAGGTGCGGGGCCGGGGCGAGGGCACCGGAGGGCGGGTGGGCTGGGGGACGGGGGCGCAGGAGGGCGGAAGGGCGGGAGGGCAGGAGGGCGGGTGGCGACGGCACCGACGGGGGCGCATACATACATGGCCCCCAGACGGCAAAGTGAGAGAGGCTGGCCTGCTGCGTGTTTGGCACGGTCGCATTACGGGCTCTGCTGCGGCCCGTACCGTACCGCGCTAGCGTATCGTACTGTATTGTACCGTGGTCGCGCATCGTGCACCTCTGGTCGGGTCCGTCGGGTCATGCGGGACCTGGCGGCAAGCAGCAGCAGTAGCAGCTGGGCGCGCCTGAGCCGAGTCAGGATGAGGTCGTGCTGCCGGGTTTGGCGCTTTGGTCCCGTCAGGCGGTGCAGTCACCCCCCTCCCCGTGCCGCTGCGCACGGCTAACCGCCCTGTGTGCCACTGAGCCCCTTGTACGACGTCTCGTACGGCTGCGAGCGGACACCGGGAGAGCCGGTGCGGCGGAGAGGCGGTGCGGCTGTCTGCAATGCGGCCCAGGGGGTGCTGTGGCGGTGTGACTCATTGACATGCGGTACCCCCCTCTCTTCCCCCTCTCGCCCCCCTCCCTCACCCCCCTCCCTCACCCCCCTCCCTCACCCCCTTTCCTCCCCCTCCCTGGATGGTCGCAGGTCAAGATCGCGGACTTCGGGCTGTCCATCGACTCCAAACAGGAGATCGCGAACACGCGGTGAGGGCGGGGCCCGGGGCGGGCAGACACACACGCGAACGCACACACGAACACACACGGGCGGGCTAATCATTAAACACACGAACACAAAGGTCTCGCCATATCTCCCGCGCCCGGCCTCCACCCAACCCCTAGGACCCTTACCCCGCGCCAAGCCGGCCACCCCCTCCCTGCCTCCCGCCCACCCCCTTCTTCGCCCGCCCATCCCCTCCCCCCCCCCCGCTCCCCTCCCCTCCCCAGCCTGGGCACCATCGACTACCTGGCCCCCGAGATCCTGGACTGCCCGGTGAAGCAACACCCGGAGGACCACAAGGACCGACCCGACACCGGCTACACCAACAAGGTGGACTGCTGGAGTGTGGGGGTGCTGGCGTACGAGCTGCTGGTGGGGCAGCCGCCCTTCGCGGCGGTGAGTGGGGGTGGGGGACCGGACTGTCTTGGCCTGGCGCGAGGGGGGCGAGAGGGGGAGGGAGCGGGAGGAGGAGGGAGCGGGGTTTAGTCCCGGGGGATGGGGTGGGGCGGGGCGGGGCGGGGCGGGGCGGGGCGGGGCGGGGCGGGGCGGGGCGGGGCGGGGCGGGGAAGTAGGGTGAGTACGTGACCCGCCCGCCCGCCCGTACATCCGGCCCCGCCGCCGGCCCAGCTTTGCCGCCACTCCCCCCCGCCCCCCTCCCTCCGGGCGGCGTCCTCTCACTGTTGAGTGTTGACCGTCGTCGCCTTGCCCCCCCGCCGCCCCCCGGCCCCTCCCCCCGCCGCCCTCCCCGCCTGCAGCCCACCGCGCAAGAGACGCTGCGGCTGATCCGCACCAAGCGGGTCGAGTATCCCACCTGGCTGTCCGCGGAGAGCGTCAACTTCATGTCCATGTGAGCGGGGTGGGGGTGGGGTGGGGGGTGGTTGCGGGGTTGCAGGGGTTGCAGGGGTGCGGGGTGGGCTGAATGCGGGTTCGCTGTCTTGATTGCTTGATGGACACAAGGTGGCTGGAGGTGGAGCCAGGATGAGGGCTCGTCCGACCCGACTCACGCACCGGGTGGGGGTGGCACTCGCCGGGTGGTGTAAGGTGTGAGTCTGTGGGCGATCGGCGGCCGGGCTTCGGCGACATCGCCCTGTAGCACTGACCCGCCAACCCGCCCGACCTGGCCCCGCCCCCGGCCCCCTTTTCATGGCCCCGGCTCCGGCTGACCTCCTCCTCCCTTACCCCCCTCACCGCCCTCCCCCCCCTCCCCCGCTCCCCTTCCGAAACGCTCAGCGTGCTGGTCCGTGACCCCACCCTGCGGCCCAGCATCGCCGAGCTGCTGGACCACCCCTGGATCCTCAAGTACAGCCGCCGCGAGGGCGGGGGACTGGCGCGCGCGCGCAACCGGCTGCAGCAGCGCCGGCCCACCATCGATGGCGGTGTGCTGGTGCGGTCCATGACGGTGGGTCTGCGCGTGCGTGCGTGCGGCGAGAGAGGCATGTGCCCCACTGACCTTCCTTGCTTGTCTTCCCTTGCTTGTCTTCCCTTGCTTGTCTTCCCTTGCTTGTCTTTTCTTGCTTGTCTTCCCTTGCTTGTCTTCCCTTCCCTTGCCTTCCCTTGCTTGTCTTTCCTTGACTTCCCCCAGAGTGACTTCTGGTACTGGTACTGACCCCCCCCCCCGGCACCCCTGCGCAGGGTGAGCTCGGCTCCCAGCAGCTCGCGCAGAAGCACCAGCAGTTCATGCAGCAGCAGCAACAGAGCCAGCAGCTGCTGCAGCAGCAACACCAGCAGCAGCTGCTGCAGCAGCAGCAGCAGGCGGCCGCACAGGGCCAGGTATCGGGCCACTGCATGGTACCCGGACCCATCCCGGCACCACACGGGGGCGGGGCCGGAGGCCCTCAGGTCGGCGGAGGGGCCGTACTACCCGCAGTGGACGGCGGCGGCAGCATCGGCGGCGCCGGCGTTGCCGCCGCCGGCGGCGTCCCGCATCCCAAACAGGCCCTTCACCACTCCAGTACGTACAGCCACGGCTATCAGAAGCACGGGCAGGGCTTGCCGCTCTCAATGCCGCTAGCGCAGCTGCAAACGCCGTTCGGTACGGACCCGTCGACGATGGCCGCATCCATGGCCCACGGGCCGCCCATGCCGTTGCCGGGGGCCGGCGGCGGCGTCGGCGGCGTCGGCGTCCCCAACTTTGCGTCTCAGTCCACACCGGCGTACGACATGTCGGGCGCCGGCGGCTCCGGCATGATGCCGGCGCCCGGCACCAGCGCACTGACCCAAGGGTCGTCGCCGATGGGCGCGCTCGCGCCCTTACAGCCGCCCGCCCAGCCGCCCGCCGGCTCTCTGCTGCCGCCCGCCACTGGCGCGCGTGCGCTGGCCTCCCCAGATAAGAGCTTCGGTTCCTTCTCCCGCAAGCTCAAGTTCTGGTCGGTGTCGCCCAACGGCGGCGCCGGCGCTCCCAATGGCGGCAGCAGTAGCAGCGGCGGCGGCGGTGGCGGCGGCGGCAGCAACGGCGGCGCGGTGGCCGCGCCCTTGGCGGCTGACGTCGCCGCCGCCGCCGCCGCAGCCGCCGCCTGGGACGCCCCCATGTCCGGCAGCTCTTCCCCCGGCTCCAACACCACCGGGAGAGTGGTGCCGCTGCCGTCGCCCATTCCCACCGGCGGAAACGCCTCCCCCTCACTGTTCGCCAGGCTCACCAGCGGCCGAGCCAAGAGCAGCGCCGGCGCCTCCCCACAGGCGCCGCCCGCGTCGCCGCCCGCGGGTGCCATGGCGTTGCTGGCGGGCCTTATGCCCGGCAGCGCCGCCAAGGGCGGCGCCGGCGTCGCCGGCGGCCCGGACGCCATGATCATCGACTCCGGCGTGGGGGCGGTGGGCGGCGCGACGGCGGCGGTGCCCCCCGTGACCCCGGATGCGCCCACCTCGCCTATGAACCCCATGTTTCGGAGCCCCAAGATGGGCGGCATGGCTCCCGGCGGCGGTGGCGGCGGTGGTGGCGGCGGCGGCCGATAGTGTGACAGAAGCCCTCCTCGTGCCCAGATCAGGCAACCGGGGGAGGGCTTGTCTCGTGCTTGGGTTGGCTGGCTGCGTGCTCATCACCGGGTGGATGAGCGAACTCCCGCCCGGGGTGTGGCAGTGTGGATGGGCACCGGGGGACGGAAAACGGGGGATGGCCCGATGCCTGTGGCGCGGCGGTGGCGCGCAGGTCTGGGACATGACGAAGAGGAAGGGGAGGAGGAGGTCGAGGAGGAGGAGGTCGAGGTGGAGTTCGAGGAGGAGGAGGAGGGGGTCGTGTGCGCGCTAGGCGGGTGGATCGCAAGGGCCGCGAGGGCGGCGAGGGCGGCCTTTACCGCCGGCCCCTGCGCGGACTCGCCTGCTGGGCGGGGCGCCCACCCATGGGCGCCCAGCCGGGATGTGTGGGACAGCGGTGATCCGCAGAAGAGGGGTGGAGCGAGTCGGCCAGTCGGGTGCTGCCCCCGGGTCGGCTCGGTGGACTTTTGCATCGTAACTGCCCAAAACCTATAAGCAAGCCTTTACCTCCGCTGTGTCTTCTTTCCGAACTGTATGTGTATGCATCATGATTTCATGGCGGGCCCGCCTGACCACCACCTCCGCACCACTGACCCCACCGGCTGCTGAGCGCGCTCCCTCGGCGGCCCCTTACGGATGTCAACGAAGACAGCAGCGCGGCCTCCCCCCCCACACACACACAGGTGGACGGTCGTGGGGTTTGACGAGGGGGGTGGCTCTCCAGGGGAGGGGACAGTGGGGCGGTCCCGCGGGGGAGTGGGTGGGGCGGTCCCGGGATTTCATCTCGCCGAGCGGGAGTGGGGGTGCGGGGCGGGAGGGTCGCGGCGCGGACCCGGCTGGTTCGGCGACCCGTGGGTCGTGACCCGTGGGTCGCGGGGAAGAGCGCGGGGGCAGGACTCCCGTGTGTACGTGTCCGTGCGCGTCGGTGCTGACCCATAGGTCGCGCCTTCCGAACGCCCACGAACCGTTGCTCCAAGAGCCGACCTCTGCCCAACCGCCCTCCCCGCACCTCCCCGCACCTCATCGCGAGTATATGAAAGCAGCCAAGCTAGTACGGCAACCTTGACATTCATCAAATCACTTCGTTGGTCTCGTGTTGCAAGATGTGCATAGTTGTACAGTGTCGGTTTCTGTCACGTTGTGGAGGGTCGTGTCGTGTCGTGTCGCGTCACGTCACGCGGCGTTCCGTCGAGAGCTGTTGTTGCTGGCAGCTTTGCGCACGTGGGTGACAATACCATACACCCAACGAGGTCGTACAGCACGTGTTTTCGTACTTCCGCCGCGGGTACGTGGTACGGCATGGGCTGCGGTCCTCGGGTCGTCGCAAGTCCCGTACGGTCCCAACGTAGGGTGCTTCGGAGCGACACGAGCTGTGAGCAGTGTCGTCAAAGTGAGTGAACGCGGTGGGCGGGCGCCGCCACGTGGGCGCCTTCTGGGGCCAAGGGACGGCTGGCGGGCGGGCACCAGCTCGTGATGTTCCTCCCCTTTGCGCACGTCGGTACGGCGCACGTACGGCAGACAATCGTCCACGGTCGTGCGCGCGCGCGCGTGCACTATTTCCCCCGCCTGCGCTGGTTTGAAGGCAGCGTTGGGGCGGCAGCCGCGACACTCCACGCTTGTGTCTGTAGGTCCGTAGGTCTGTAGATATACCTGTATCTTCAAGGTTGTGGTCGTGTACGTTGACCGTGGACGGCTGGCATATGAGTGGGTAATGGGAGGATGAAGGGGTTGGAAAGAGAGCTTAAGCGCTTGGAATGCAGGAACAATTGCTATCGTACTACTATCGTACTACTACCGTACCACTATTATCGTTTGTGGGGTTTGCAGCCAACAGGGTTGCCCCGATTGCACTGCGGGGTGGGGCGGGCTTGGTCTGCCCGCCCGTCCCAACTCCGGCGGGTCGGGTGGCGGTGCGGCCCCCCCTGCCCGGAGACCGGACATGCATGCCTGACGCAGGCCGGGCTGCGACAGTGCCTGCTCCTCGTGGCTGCTCGCTCGTCGTGGCTGGCTGGGGCCGCGAGCAGACGAGGGTGTAACCGTTTAGCAGCGCGGGGATTGGAGGATGCCCAGGACGGGACAGGAGGCGGTCCGCCTCGTCCCGGTTGGGAGGCGGTCTCAGCATCTCTCTCTCCCTCGGCCCTGCGGCGCCCCGGGGGGAGGGGCAACCCGTTGGACGGCCCACTAGGGGTGCGCTGCCCTATGCTCGGGTTGTGCCCTCGGGACCTCCGATGAAAATACTGACTATCTGACTGACTCGCCTGCTGGCAGGCTGGCTGACTGGTCGGCTGGCTGGCTGGCCGGCTGGCTGGCTGGCCGGCTGGCTGGCTGGCTGACTGACGGGCTGACTGGCAGGCTGGCTGACTGGCCGGCTGACTGACTGGCAGTCTGGCTGCCTTGTTGCTGGCTTGCTTGGCCCTCCCCTTGCTAACCGCTTCAGAAACTAAGAGGTGGTGAGTGCCGCATGTGTGTGTATCGTTACATATCTGACCGGGCCTGGCACTGGCCAAGGGCTGCTAACCCAGCCCGAACGTGCGTGTTTAAAAGGGGGACTGTGTGTGTGTACTTTGAGGAGCATGAGAGCGGTATGGGAAGGTGTGCACATGCCAGATTGTAAAGCAACGTTGTTGAGCTCCCGTTGTGGAGGATGGGTTTGGATTTGGTGAGGTCGACGTCGCTTCCTCCCTCCCTCCCCCCCTCCCCCCCCCTCCCTCCCTCCCTGCTCCTGTCCCTCTCGTCTAGGGCCCAGCCCCGGGAACAGCATTCGAGACATCCCGCTTGTTGTTACCGTACATACACTGCGGGGCTCGTCGTAGTCGCCGTAGGTACCGAATTCGTTGTCGCTACCTTTATTGTACGTACAGCCGGAAAAGTATAACTACCCGTGTGTGTGTGTGTGCCTGACCGCGTGTTTTTACTCATGTAGTAGTGTTTGTTTTACGGTACGGCCAGGGCACAGCGCTTGACTGTGAGAGCCGCCAGTCGGCTGGGTGGGTGGGTGGTGGTCAGTGCGTCCGGCCGGCCGGCTGGTTGGGTTCTGGGCGCGGCGCGCCGCCACTGATACCTTGTTTGGTGTAAACCCGGTGGGGGAAGGTCCTCCTTGGCGAGTGGGTGAGAGAAGGTGTGGGCTGTGGGTTGTGGGCTGTGGGAGAGCGGGCATTGCTCAAAGTTGCATATGGAGAGAGCGGGCACCTGAGGGGGCCGCGGCGTCGCTGGGGTCGGTTTGGCCCGTCGTTCGACTCCCGATCCGGATCCACAGGGGCTTACGCAGGTAAGCGTGGATCCTGAATCCATGACCTGCGCGAACAGACTCTCTTGACGCGCCTCTCGCGCCCGCTACCTGGCCCTCGTTAGTGCACTAGAAGATGATGATCTTAGTAAGGGAATGGGCGTGGGGGTTGCGCCGTACAGTGCCCGAACTCCCGTTGTGCCGTTGTGGGGTTGGTTACGTGCGGGGGTTCTGTCCATGGTTGCACGGAGGTGGCCGAGGCTGCAAAACCTATCCCTCTCGAAGATCCCCGACCATGTTCCACTTTGCCGTGTTCCATTTTGCCGGCTTGGCCCACAGCGTGACGTGCTTAGGCTTGCTTTCGCTCCATTACGAAAACACCTCCGGGTCGGAGGCATCACCGCCACGACCCCCACGTCAGGCACCGTCTTGGGATGTGCGGGTGTAAATGCGATTGTGTAGAGACGGGTGTTGTGTTCGCGGGATTGCCGCACGTTGGTTGGTTGCAGCCCAACAGCTTACCCGATTCGCCGTCGGGTTATGCTTGACTTTGTGACTTGACGCCGTCTCCGCGCCGGGCTGGGTCAGGGTTCGGGGGACTGACCGATCAATCATGGGGAGAGTTCGATGATGCGGAGGAACGCGGAGGTGGTAGGTGCCGGCAGTCCGCGTGTGAGCGTTGAGCGAGAAAACCCGCCCGCGAGTATGTGTGCATGCGTGTATGTATGTTTTTAGCGAGAAACCCGTGTGTGAATGTGTGGAGAGAAGAATGGGGTAAGAGTCTGAGAGAGCTCGGTGGCACATACATTCAGGACGTGCTCGGGGAGGCCAAAAACATCCTTGAATGTACGGCACACGGCGGTGCGGCAAGCGTGTGGAGAACTCCCGGCTTGTATCTGGCGTCCTGGTAGTCAGTCCTTTCCAGCTCTTGCGACGTCGCCACTGTCGGGTTGGGGTTCGACAAACGCCTAGTGGCAAGGCGGTCCGGAAAGCCCTGGAGACTCCACCAGGAGGCCGTACATGCAGTACATGTAGTACATGTAGTACAGGGCGGGGACCAAAACCTCTGGGGCTTGCCGTGTGCGACGAAGCGGGAAGCGCGGGGGATAGGAGGGTGTAGATAGGTGGAGTGAAGGGCAAATTTGCAGCGAGCGAGGCGCGAGCAAGGGGGACCGGGATTTAGGAAGAAATGCGTTTTGAGGTGGCTGGGCCGTTACCAGCGGAACGGTGGACGCGAGCTTTCGGCTGACAGCAGGTCACGCCCCTTGCTAGCGTGCTGTCGGTACTCATGCGCGGACGGGGGATGTGGCGGCGGGCGGAGCATTGAACCTGCGTGACCTCCTCCTGCGTGACCTCCTCCCCCGCCGCCTCCTCCTCCTCCTCCTCCTCCTCCACCAGGCTCCACCTCATAGTCGTCCTCCTCAAACTCATACTCTAAAAGCTTCCTGCGGTTGTACGACCGCGTCCGGCCTTGGCTCCGCGTGTGACCTGACTCGGCAACTACTATGGATTAGGCCACATCAGGGACGAGAAAAGGGAGGTCACATCCCATGGCAGAAGCGCATGGCGTTAACGATGTCCGGAAGTCGATCTGGTTGCATCGGGACATCGGCTCACCGCTGAGTGCTGACCGGCACCGGCGACACCGCGATTGCCCTGATCCTGTAAAAATAGCCTCCACTGGGTTCTTGAGTGAAAGAAAGGCCTTCCGTGAAACTGCTTGGTGGTGGTGGTGGTGGTGGTGGCTGTGCGCGAGTGGATCGGCACAGCGCAGGTCGCCGCCGACGCTCCATCGCGCAACTTTGACGACGAGGAGCTCCAGGGGCTCTAGGAGCTCTAGGAGCTCTAGGGGCTAGATACGGTAGACCCTACGACGACCCGCAAACGCCGCAGCGGACGCCGCTGCCGCGGAAGGCCGCAACCGCCGGTGGAGGTCAGTCACCCGCGGAGCCCAGACAGGCAGGCCCTCGTGGGCGAGTGCCGCTCAGCCGCCCACAGTCAGTCCCGACTCCGGAGGCGAGTCCCGCCTGGTCTTCTAGCCTACTAGTCCGTACGGGGTCGCCTCGTGCCGGCATCAGCCTGCTGTTGTGAGCCTCACGACCGTGTCCGGACAGGCGTGTGTTTGGAGCAGGTTGGGCATGCTGCAGTGCCGAGGCATCGTGCTGAATTCCAACAGCTGAAGGGATCAGTGCGGGACTGAGGGGCAAGGGCTGGTGAGGCATGACTGTTACGTACGGTGTGGACATTTGCGAATCCGGCAGGAATAATGAAGTGTATCGCCTCCGAATCATGGTGTGAATTGTTTAGTGTCGCGGGAAAGTCTTGGGAACTGCATACAGGGGGCAGGTTGAACAGAGTTTTCCCAAGGGCAGCCATCTTGCTTTGACTATGCCTTTGATGATCTGTAGTGATTGGGATTTGTCAACAAAATGCTTGGTACTCTGATCAGGGCGCATTCTGAGACTCCCGCCTGCTCCCGCAATGCGTCCGTATCGTCCGTATCATGCATTCATGGCGCGAACGCGGTTACGTCGCGCGTCGCCGTCGATCATTTCCGTTGAGAGCACATCACATTGTGAGAAACATCATAACGGCATATCCGGACGTTGATATGCTTCCAGACGACGATATGGAAGAAGCGTACATATTTCATAATTGCTCACGTAACATCGTAATTAGTAGATTATGGGCGCGGCGACATCATGGATTGAATATTGACAAAAATGTATTACCACAATAATCACGCCACACAACAAACGGAGCACCTGTGAGCACTTGTCAACGGAAAATTCTACTTGGGCATGGTTAATGGTGCCACCACCTTCAAAAACATATGTCAAATCAATAATCAATTATTTGTTAATGTTTCTTGGATCCGGGAGGCAGGGGGTGGTCTACGTTCCGCTATCGGATAGATGCAGCTGCGCGTCCCTGCTCAAGATTCGACAAATTTGAGTATAAATTATATGCGTTATAATATAACTTCACACATGACATCCAAAATGGCTTATCTATGAAGGCTAATGAAGGCGGCGTTGCATTGTAAGATCCCAATTTACGGTAAGGTAAAAAGTAATAGCAGAACCTACAGGATTAGCAAACGATTGAAATTGTACAAGTAGAAGAGGGGTCGACTTTGCTTTGGGCATGAAGTTTGCAAATGTTTGCAATGGC
This sequence comes from Eudorina sp. 2006-703-Eu-15, assembly GCA_003117195.1. Taxonomy (NCBI): domain Eukaryota; kingdom Viridiplantae; phylum Chlorophyta; class Chlorophyceae; order Chlamydomonadales; family Volvocaceae; genus Eudorina; species Eudorina sp. 2006-703-Eu-15. The sequence continues at coordinate 102,662 of BDSI01000191.1, forward strand.
GTGCGGCAAACGTCATAAGCGCTCAACCAGAAGACGCCATCATGGCTTTATCGAGTAGTCAAATGGCAATCACATACAACTTAATATATTATGAATAACTTCGTGCATCGTCTTTCCGGGATATCAACTTCCAGTAACGTCCTTCGCGTTGCATTGCGCTTGCCGTACGCTAGCCGTGTTAGCACGTCGAGGGCAAAGAAAAGCTTCTGTTGCAACTGAAATATCATAGATAATAGGCGCAGGCTGGTGTTGAATGACACCGTAATAAGCTTGCGGCCTAAGGCAAGTTCGAACCGTTGCAACTCCGTTAACGACTTACCATCGACAGTGTAACACTCTATAAACTGCCCCCTTAATGCACAATAGTATGTAACTTAATGATAACTCCATTACAGCTTGGGAAATTTCCACCCACAGGTCGACGTTTGCCTCGTTGAGAGCTGCGTAAGCTACCGGTTTCGCGGTGCGCCGGAGCCACCCGACGTCGCATCGGTCAACAACAAGTAGCAAATATCTTGGACATAACATTAATGTCTTGAAGAGCTTGGCGCTGGCGGTTTGCGGGCAGTTTGGCGCTGGATTATTTGCATGGGGCTCTGAGTCGACGGCGCGCCGTGGCATCGCAGTAAGCTAGCCTGCGGAAGGCGTCAGTTGAAGTTAGATATATAAATTTAATCATTCATGCCTTAGATACTTCAGCGTATTCGCGAGTGCCCTTTGTCGCTGACCTGCGACCAGCTAGTAACTTTCACTGCCGTCGTAATGCGTTTACCGCTGCCTTACAATCCTTACAGAGAGCCATGAATACGTGGATGCTGGTGTACCTTGTGTTGCTGCTTGTTGTGAGGAGAGCAGCTGCGATGTCGGCAGGTGCGTCGGTGGCCAGACTATCTCGACCTGACGAAATTCAATTATGAAACAATAGATAAATTGGACTTGTGACATCGCAGTGAATTCCAGGGTGCGTTGTGTGGAACTCGCGTTCGGGTCTCGCCTTGATCGCGGTTACGTCCGTTGACGACTTGCGCGGCCCGACTCACTGAAACGAATTGCCCGCGTCATCGTAACAACACGTTTGCTCAGATGACCAAACAGGAGGCGCTGTCTTATCCTGGCAGCGCCAGCCGGCCCGCGTCGCTATCGGCAGCGGGCGATCCCTCGCCATCTTCCTGGGCGACATTACCGGTCGGGCAGCCAAAGTTGCCTGCGCCAACGCTTCCGGAGCACTCGCCTCACTCTCCACGGTAAGCACTATGGAATGTACATGGGACCTTACGAAAACACGACGGACCGGCACGTTACCGTTGTCCGTTGTCTGTTGTCCGCCCTTGACATCATGTTGACAAGCGTGGGTAAACTCCTCCGCGCCGACAACCTTCTTCTCATCGTGCCCCAGCGTACAGTATAACCCAAATCGCCATGTGCTGCGGACAAACCACCTTGCGGTTTAGCGTTGGCTGCATGTTTGGGTACCGTATTCCAGAGTCTGCCGGCCTCCTCGCCAGTTTGGCCACCGACCGACCGACTGCGCGAGGAGGGACGAGGGAGTACCTGCTGCACTCCGGGGAGGGGCGCCCCCGGGGCCCACATGCCTCCCCTCCAATCCTGGGTTTGCATGGGGTTTTGGGGGCCCTATGTGGTTTCATTGTTAGCGACTGACCTATTGGGACAAATAGCTCCAACAGCAGGTTGGGGCAGCGAGGCTCAGCAGGCGCAAGATGGGAGAGAAGCCTGACGTTGGCGGCCCCCCGGGTCGCCCCCGCGGCGGAGGCCGGCACCCACAGCACCCACATATGCACGGGGGCACCCTCCCTGCGATAGGTGCGCACCCACCGCCAATCCGCCATGCTTCCTCCCACTGCCCGGAATCAGGCCACCTGCTTCCGCCCCGGCTGCTACTGCTGCTGCTGCTGCTGCTGCTGCTGCTGCTACTGCTATTTCTGTGCTCCCCACTCCTGTCCTGACTGCTGGCGACGTGCCTCCTCCGACCGATCTCGGGTTGGCCCCACAGGTTGAGGAGATCCTGATGCTGAGCGGGGAGCTGTCCGCCCTGGGGTCCGCGCTGCGCCGCGCCCAAGCAGCGGACTCCCGGATAGAGCCCGAGCGAGGACCCCTGCGGGCCTGGGTCAGGGCGGGGAACGACAGCAGCGGCACAGGCGGCTGCGCGGTGCTGGACTCCGAGACAGCGGTGCTGCTGCCTCGCTCCTGCAACCGGACAGCGGGGGCAATCATTTGTGAGAAACCAGGTGCGTCTGCCGGTATTGAGTCTCGTACTTCGGTACGGACGGCGTACGGGACGTGATTGCCGTGTAGCTTCCGCGGGGGACTGGCGGCGGAGTTGGCGGAGTGGTATGGGTTTTAGTAATGAGGCCACGCCGGTGCACGAAAGCCAACCCCCCGGATAGAAAGTGGTCGCAGGGCGCGCGTAATGCAGACACGGTCCAAAGCACACCGATGGTGCCGGAGCTCGGGAGTAGGGACTAGGGAGGAGGGATCTTGATTGGCGGTTGACGCAAGGGGGACTTGTGGACCTAGTGATCAAGTAAGCGTTGCAGGAGGAGGGGCGAGGTCGCACCAGTCGACCGCCAATCAAGGGATGTGACAGGGGGGAAGGCGCTGAGTGGTGGGTGCCCGAGTGCCGAGTGCCTCAGCGCCGGAGGCAGCAGCTTCCGGCAAGAGATCAGGGAGGTACCTTGTACGGCAAGTACGGAGCAGCCGGCGATGTCAGCACGCCTGATCCGCGGGTTGCGCGGTACGGTCGTCCACAGTCGGAGGGGCGGGGCAGGGGCGGGCGAGGGGGGCAGACATCGCACAGAGAGACAAACCCGAAACCAAAAGTCGGGGTGGGAGAACGCAGGCAACTGCAGATGGCCTTGCAGCCGCGACCATTCCAGGCCAGCCCAGGGCGCACGCCCCCGCCCCATCATATTGACTCATATTGACAGAGGGGACGGGTGCGTCCGCGTCATCTTGGACATCTGAAGGCTCCATGTGCGGCCTGATCAGCGCGCGCTGTTTTAGATTAGCCGACACTGTGCCGTTCACTTGCCTCCTTAACGCGGTGTTCTTCTCTTGACTGATCCCCGACACCGACCTATCTCGGTATCCACGCAGAGGGGAGTAGTCAGGACGCACCGGCGACTGGGCCCGGTCCGGCGGACGGCGGGGCGAGGCCGGGGCCAGCCAGCCCGCAGTCACCGCAGCCGTCCTCACACGCGCCCCCCACCACCAGCGATGTTAGGGTAAGCCCTGGGCCCCTGGCCCGATGACCGGACGTGTTCAGTGGGTGTGTGGTGCCGAGGACGGTGGGGACGGTGGGGACGGTGGGGACGGTGGGGATGGTGGGGACGGTGGGGACGGTGGGGCAGAAAAGTCGTTCGTGGTTCGCAGGGGCAGGGGCGCCGCCCTCATCGCTATGACATGGTTGTGCTTTCCTCGCCACGCGCTTTTAGACACCGGCAGGAGAACCCCTCGCCGCTCGGAATGGGGGTGAGGGGCAGGAGTGGTGGGTGGGGGCCCATGCGCACCTGCTACAGCACGGCGCTGGATGACCTCCCGGTCGGCCCACGGGGTGCATTGCCGTACACTTGTGTTTTGCTCCTGTTTTGCCCCCTCCCTCCCCCCCTCCGGGTAGGCCTCGCAACCAGGCGCCCATCAGACCCATGGGACACCATCGCCGCCAACCGCGGAGGGTGCCCCGCCCACCCCGGCAGCAGCAGCAGCAGCGACGCCACCAGCTGTGGCGGCACCGTCGCCCCCTACTTCCGTCACCAGCACCGGTATGTACGAACGTACGGACTGGGTGGGTGGGGGCTGGGGGACCCCGGGGAGCGACTCCTGCACGTCAACATTGCCCTACACAAAATGTGAAGCATCACCACCACCACCACCACCACCACCAGCATATTTGACATGAACTTGGCACCTGGTGCAGAGCTAGGAACTGAATGGTGTCTGATGGGAGGAGGCCTGCTGTATTAAATCACAACAAAATGCCGTACGAGCGCCCCCCGGACGCCTCCCCTGTCCCTCGCCGGCCGCCTGTTACCCCCACCGCATCGCAACGACCGCTGCGGCCCTCCTCTAGAGCTGGGCTGGGTTGGATTTCCCTAAGGGTCCCTTCGTAACGTTTTTCATTGCCCCCCCCCCGCTTCTCCGTTCTCCCCCGCATGCATTCGCTGGTGCGCACCTCGCAGACCAGCCTGGTGGCAGTGGTGGCGGTGATCCCCCGGCGACCGCAGCCGGGCAGCAGCAGCAGGGGTCAACAGCCCCGGGTGGCAATGGCCTGCCGACCACGTCGCCTGTGCCGTCACCACAACCCATGACGGCGGGCGGCGAAGCGCCGCAACGGCAGGTACGGCGCCCCGCCACCGGTGGCCACCCCTCGCCGGCCTCCTGCCGCATGTTCAAACACGGCCGCGGCTGCACGGCCAGGGCATGATTGGTGTCATCGACACGGAGCACTGCTAGCACTGCAAGGGCACTGCCATGCTGCAACATGAGGTGTCGTATGGATCATGTTTCATTGCTAGCTGTGCCGTAGCTACTGGAGCCCCGGTTGAGAGGCCCAGAGCGAGCCACTGGAGTTGACGGGTGGGTGACCCGTGGGTCCGCACCGCACCGCACCGCACCGCACCGCACCGCACCGCACCGCACCGCCGGAACCCCAGGAGGAGGCCGTGCCCAGCGGTGCCACCACCCCCCGCCACCCCCACCCCCCCACCCCCCCCCCACCCCCACCACCACCACCACCACCACCACCACCACCACCACCACCACCACCACCACCACCACCACCACCACCACCACCACCACCACCACCAACACCACCACCAACACCACCACCAACACCACCACCACCACCAACACCACCAACACCACCACCAACACCACCAGCCGCGGCATGGACCCACGGGTCGCGTCAACGGGGAGATGACACTGGCGGCGTACACCCACCGAGCGCATTTACCCGAGCTGTAGAGGTTGTCCCAGCGCCTCCGACCAACCCCGCAAAACCTCAACCCAATATCTTAACCCGCACATCTATACACACATATTACATATGTATATATATATATATATGTATATATATGCGCCTCGCTCGCCCCGTTTCTGTCTGACGATGTATGCAGGAAGTCGATGACCGCGTCCGTCCCACCGATGACACCGCTGACCCGGGTGAGCTGCGGCCGCCATTTGATCGGACTTGGTCGTACCGTACGGCAACAGGGGGAAGGGGAACGCCTCAGTGTACCAGATACCATTGCGCGGCTCGCTCGCCGACTGCATCGCGTACCCGTCTGACATGTGCAACATGTACCGCCTGGGTATAGCAGACTGCGTATGTACGGCATGTTGTGCGTGCGTGCGTGCGTGCGTGTCTGTGTGTTTTGAGAAGAGACCCGCCCGTGTGTGTGTGTGTGTGTGTGCGCGAGGGCACCTTGGCGGCACAACTTGATCTCTGTACAGGGTTTTATGGCGCCGCCCCGTGGCAGCACGATTGCTGGCCCTAGACCCATCCTACAGGAACGCGTGCACCTGCCGATACCCCCACACCATCCCGCGTGACCCCTCCCCTCCCATCACTGACCCTGTACCCTCCCCGTCCTCACCCCCGCCCCCGTCCGGCTGTAGTTCAACATCAGCCCAGCGGCTCCCATCCGGGGCAGCAAGGCACGGCGCCGCTGCCGACGCCCAGCCCGGCCCGGGGCGGCGCGCCCTCCCCGGCGGTAGGTCCGCTTGTGGGATGGGATTCCTGAGCCATGGCCGTTTGGGGCGGGAGGAGCGGGCTGTCCATGTGATCTGAGAACCGCGGCGGCTGGGTGCTATGCTATTCGGCGGCCGGCCTACAAGAACACTGCATGTCAGCCGAAGTATATGTGTGTATATGAATGTGGGGGATGGCCGGGTGACCGACACCTGCTCCCGCTCCCACTGCTCGAGTCGCTCCTTGGGTGTGGCCCTTGGTTGTCACTGCACTGTCGCCTACTTCCGTACAGTGTGCCTCTGTGCCATCACCCCACATGTCGCCCTGAGGCCGCCGTGCGCCTGAGTCATGTCGCCTGAGTCATGTCGCCTGAGTCATGTCGCCTGAGTCATGTCGCCTGAGTCATGTCGCGGCAGCACTCGCTCGGCCTGAAGCAGCACCCGTGGGCTGCGGCCTGCCACGACCCACAAACTAAGATCCGGTTGCGTGCCCCATCTGCTGCGTCATGCGTTTGACCCGGCTGCAGGAGTACGACACCAACAGCGACGCGGCCGATGGTGAGTGGATGTGGGTGCTGCGGTGGATGGCTGCAGGGGCTAAGCGGGATGGGACGCAGGCTCGCATAGGACATGGCTCTGGACCTCATTAGGTTGGGGTTGGAAAAAGCGGCGAGGAGGAGGAACAAGGGGAGGGGGAGGAAGTGACGGGTGCGGAAGGAGACGGATTGAAAAAGGGAGAGGAGAGGGGTGGAAGGGGAGGCGAGAGGGGAGGAATGGGGGGAAGGAGGAAAGGCGGGGGAGGCAAGGGAAAGGGGAGGAGGGGAAAGGGGAGACTGGGAAGGGCAGGAATGGCAAGGGGAGGAATGGTGAAGGGAGCAACGGGAAGGTGAGGAGGGCGAGGAGGTGGAGAAAGACGTGGGGAAGAAAGGGGAGGGGAAGTAGGGAGAGGGAAGCACTGTTTGCGAGCCCACCCGCACGCCCTGGTGTCCAGTACCTCCCGATTATCCCTCATCCCCCTCAACCCACCCCTAACCCCCTCCCCCACGCCCCACCCCACCCTCCCCGCACCCGCCGAGCCGCAGACAGCCTCGACTCCCGTACTGCGGCCATACCTGCCCCGGCGGGCCCGAGCTCAGCCCCGGCCCTCCGGCGGCACCCCTCCCCAGCGCGGCAGTACTCCGACGGAGGTGCGTCCCCGGCTCCATCCCGGTATCGGGTGCCCCACACCCACACCCACACCCACACCCACACCCGCCGCCTCCAGACTCCAGACCCGCTGCTGGTCTTCGTCTAGGCGCCCCGCCGCAAAGCCCCACGGCCCCGTTCAATGCCCGCACGTACACCGTACACTCGTAACTTGCCTGTTTTGGACATGTGTTACACGGCGCGGAAGTCCCCGCTGGTCAGCGCCACGTCGCCCCTCAACGGGGCTGCGTTTGGAGGCACCCCAGCCGCTTGGAGGTGATGTCTGACTGACGATGCCCCGGGCGGCTGGTCCCCACCTCCCCCCGATCCCTTATTTCCCTTTGCCACCCGCCAGCTTCCCACACCGCTTCAAGCCTTCAACCGACAACATCCCGCCCTCTTTCCTCTTGTTCCCCCCTTGCCTACTGGCCCCCTGGCCCCCTGGGTGCGCTGCCCAACGCAGGGGCTGATCCCACAGGGTCGTCCTCACCGTCATCGTCACCGTCCCCGCCACCGCCACCTCTCACCCCGCCACCCAGGTGTGTTGCGTCATTTGCCACTTTGGGGCTGCGGCCGAGTGCAAGGGGGGGGGCCGGAGGTGGGGTCCAGTCGGGTGGCTGCAGGGGCCTAGGTGCAGGGGGCAGGGAGACCGGGGGTGGGCTCGAAGGGCGGTACCCAGCCAGCCATACGCTACTGGAGACACGGCAGCTTCCTATCCGGGTCGCGATGAAGGCAGCGAGCGGCCCTACCGTAATTTCAGATAGAGAAGGAGGGACCCGCTTGCGGTTGCGCTGTCTTAATTGACATAAAGAGGGGCCGTATGAGGGGCGGCCGGCCGCAGCCTATAGCATGACAGTGCGTGTTTATAGCGGGCTACCGCCGCAACACCGAGCTCTCGCTGGGCCCCCCCCAAGGTGACACATCTGCCTTGACAACCCTTGCACCTCACCACACCTTACCACGCCTCACCTGGCCCTCCTCACGCCGGCAGATTGCCCGGCGGAGCCTGGACACCCACCTCAGCACTGCAGCAGCCCGCAGATCCCCCAGTGGTGGAGCCGCCGCTGACGTCCCCGACTCCGCCGTCGACGCAGTCATCACCAGCTTTGTCATCATCGCCGCCACCGGCGCCATTGCCATCGACATCGACATCAACATCGACATCGCCACAGCCACCCACCGACCTGCCACCCTCCCCGCCGCCACCCCCGCCGCCGCCGCCGCCGCCGCCCCCACCACCGCCGCCGCCGCCCAACCCACCGCCACCTCCTCCACCGCCCCCACCTCCGCCCCCGCCGCCTCCATCCGAGCCGCCTTCCTTCCCGATCTCCGACTTGCCCCCCTCGGCGCCTCCCTCCTCACCCCCTCCCCAGACCCCTCCGCGGATCTCCCGGGTCATCTCACCCCCTCCGGTCCCCCCCGCGCCGCCCTCCCACCCCGTGGAGCCGCCAGCGCCCCCCCTGCCGCCACCCACCCCAGCGGCGGCGCCCGTCTTGCCTTCGCCGCCATCCCCGCCGCCACCTCCGCCAGCGCCGCCAAAAAAGGCCCCTCCCCGGCCGCCCACCCGTCGGCCGCCACCGCCATCCCCGTCCTCACCGCCGCCGTCTTCGCCGCCAGCGACCCCTGACGTTCTTCCGCTGCCGCCGCCGCCGCCGCTGCCGTCGCCGCCTTCATCGCCGCCCGCCTGGCCCTCGCCGGTTTCTCCTCAATCGCATTCGGCACCACCGCCACCGACTTGGTCCTCTTCAGCCGCCCCTCCACCGGCGGCGGGCTCCGGAGCTGATGCGCCACAACCCGGCCCCGCCCCCAACCCAACACCGACACCGCAGCCGCTCGCCTACCCGCCCTCCTACCACCACCACCCACGCCACCTTCCGCCAGTGGCCCCCTCCCCAGCGGCCGCCACTCCGGCACCTCTCTCACCACTGCCGCCCCTCCTGCCACCGCCTCCAACTCCAGCTCCGCCTCCGCCAATGACACCGGTGGCAGCGCCGCTGCCGGAGGTGCAGCTGGCGCCGCCGCCGCCGTCACCCCGACCACCTCCCCGCCAGCTGCCGCCGCGGCCGCCACCCAGGTCTCCACCGTCGCCGCCACCGTCCCCACCAGCTCCTTCGCCGCCGCCGTCGGTGCCGCCGCCGCCTCCGCCGCCCTCCACACCTTCTCCGCCGCCGCCGGCCTACCCAGCGCAGCTGTCCCTGCACTCACCGCCATCACCGCCGTCATCACCGCAGCGGTCGGGCGCACCGGCCTCTCCAGCTTTGCCAGCGCCATCACAACCACCACCGGCCCCTGCTCATCAGCAGTCGTCACCACCGCCATCGTCCCCCTCTCTCCCTCCGCCACCTTCCACCCCAACCCCACCTCCACCGTCACCTTCACCTTCACCTGCAGCCCAGCCAGCCCCGCCGTCCCCAAGACCACCGCCCCGGCCAGTTGTCAGGAGGCCACCACCAAAGGCGGCTCCAGCTATCCCCACCATCTCCGTCCCGCCATCGCCCACTCCCTCCCCTCCCCCAGACCTGCCTGTCCCGCCACCTCCATCCCCCTCCCCGCCACCGCCACCGCCCTCCCCCTCGCCGCCTCCTCCACCCTCCCCCTCCCCGCCGCCTCCACCGCCCCCGCCGCCTCCTCCACCCTCCCCCGTCCCGCCTCCGCCCGCCCAACCTCCTGCCGCTCCGACACCACCCCAGCTGCCCAGCCCACCGCAACCCCCACCGTCTCCGGCACCCACTTACCCTCCAGTGCCTTCTTCCCCCGAGTCGCCCTCACCTCCACCTCCGCCCCCGCCACCTCCCCCGCCACCCATGCCGCCCCCTCCCCACCGCCGCCTTCCCCTCCGCCGCCCTCCCACCGCCGCCTTCCCCTCCGCCCCCCTCCCCACCGCCGCCTTCCCCACCGCCGCCTTCCCCACCGCCGCCTTCGCCACCACCCCCTCGCCACCGCCGCCCGCACCCCCACCCCCCTCACCACCATTGGTGCCAGGGCTGCCACCGCCATCCACTCCCCCACCCAGGCCGCCACGTCGTCCCAAGAAATACTCACCACCGCCTTCTTTGCCATCAGCGCTGCTTCCACCACCATCACCACCTTCAACAACACCATCACCTCCTCCGCCCCCGCCCCCGCCTCCACCTCCTCCCCCACCACAGCCGCCCAGCCCACTTCCCCCGCCTCCTCCGCCCTCCCAGCCTGCCTCCCTTCCCCCCCTTGTGCCACCACCCCCGGCTGAGGTCAGCAGCCCGTCGCCCCACCACCATCACCCCCACCACCTCCCCCGCCACCTCCTCCTCCTCCGTCCCCCAGCCACCAATGCCCCTTACCCCACCGCCGCCTCCACCCCAGCCCTCCCTGTCGCCCTCCCCACCGCCTTCACTTCCTCCACCGCCGCCTGGCCTGCCTACACCCCCACCTCCGTCGCCCCCATCGCCCCGCCCCTCACCGCCACCTCGGCCACCCCCACGTCCGCCGATTCGACGACCCCCGCCACCATCGCCGGCACCGCATTCCATGCCGGCGTCACCACCCCCCGTTCCCCCCTTGTCACCACCTCCACCCCCACCTCCACCTCCGCCACCACCACCACTGCCGCCGCCTTCACCGTCACCGCCACCCTCACCGCCGCCACCAGCCCCTCCGCCACCCTCACCGCCGCCACCGTCTCCATTACCACCTTCTCCACCGCCTCCTTCTCCTCCGCCTCCTTCTCCACCGCCGCCCGCACCACCAAATCCGCTTCCACCACCACCCTACCCACCTCCGGTGTCACCGCCCACCCCATCTTATCCACCACCCCCGCCACCTCCACCGCCTCCTCCGCCGCCACCTCCCTCGCCAATGCCACCCACGCCGGTCATTCCTACTCAGCCGCCACCTCTGGCCCCGTCACCGCCTGTCCCACCGCCACCGTCTCCTTCCACACCGCCGCCGCTGAACCCGTCTTCTCCTGCACTGCCGCCCCCATCCCAGCCCTCCCTGCCGCCCTCTCCACCGCCTTTGGCTTCCCCACCGTCGCCCCCATCGCCCCGCCCCTCACCACCACCTCGGCCACCCCCACGTCCGCCGATTCGACGACCCCCGCCACCATCGCCGACACCGCCATCCCCCGCACCACCCTCCCCAGCACCGTCTCCCTCCCATCCTCCTCCTACGTCTCCAAGTTCACCTCCTCCGCCCCCACCTCCCCCTCCACCCCCACCCTCACCACCACCTCCTTCTCCACCGCCGCCCCCACCGTTGCCGCTGCCACCCTCACCACCACCCCCTTCTCCACCGCCACCCTCACCACCGCCTCCGCCACCCTCACCCGCACCTCCTTATCCGCCATCACCTGCACCACCAGCTCCGTCCTACCCACCACCGACGCCACGTCCACCGCCGCCACCACCACCATCACCACCTCCCCCGCCTCCCTCGCCAATGCCACCCAGCCCCTCCCCCCCCACTCTTCCACTGCGTCCCCCACCTGGAGCACCCTCACCGCCACCCTCCCCGGCACCATCACCCTCCCCTCCTTCCCCACCTCCACCGCCAGTTCCACCCTCGACTCCACAGCCACCCTCCACTGCACTGCCCCCACCACCTACATCGCCTGCTGCTCCGCCGTCTCAGCCGCCGCTGCTGCCACCTCCACCGGCCGGTGCACAGCCCTCCCCGCCGCAGCAACGCCAGCCACCAGCACCCAAGCCCCCGCCACGCCCGCAAGTCAAGCGTCCACCGCCCAAGTCCCCCTCACCACCGCTTCCCTTCCCCATCACAAATCCATTGCAGCCACCTCCCTTGGAACCACCATCGGCTCCACCGCCCTCGTCACCGACCCCACCTCCGCCCGCCGACCCACTGTCAGCAGCCCCGCCGCCCCCCGCCCTCCCTCCATCACCTCTACCGCCATCACAACCACCACCGGCCCCTGCTCATCAGCAGTCGTCACCACCGCCATCGTCCCCCTCTCTCCCTCCGCCACCTTCCACCCCAACCCCACCTCCACCGTCACCTTCACCTTCACCTGCAGCCCAGCCAGCCCCGCCGTCCCCAAGACCACCGCCCCGGCCAGTTGTCAGGAGGCCACCACCAAAGGCGGCTCCAGCTATCCCCACCATCTCCGTCCCGCCATCGCCCACTCCCTCCCCTCCCCAGACCTGCCTGTCCCGCCACCTCCATCCCCCTCCCCGCCACCGCCACCGCCCTCCCCTCGCCGCCTCTTCCACCCTCCCCCTCCCCGCCGCCTCCACCGCCCCCGCCGCCTCCTCCACCCTCCCCCTCCCCGCCTCCGCCCTCCCAACCTCCTGCCGCTCCGACACCACCCCAGCTGCCCAGCCCACCGCAACCCCCACCGTCTCCGGCACCCACTTACCCTCCAGTGCCTTCTTCCCCCGAGTCGCCCTCACCTCCACCTCCGCCCCCGCCACCTCCCCCGCCACCCATGCCGCCCTCCTCCCCACCGCCGCCTTCCCCACCGCCGCCTTCCCCACCGCCGCCTTCGCCACCACCACCCTCGCCACCACCACCCTCGCCACCGCCGCCTTCCCCTCCGCCGCCCTCACCCCCGCCGCCTTCGCCACCTCCACCCGCACCCCCACCCCCCTCACCACCATTGGTGCCAGGGCTGCCACCGCCATCCACTCCCCCACCCAGGCCGCCACGTCGTCCCAAGAAATACTCACCACCACCACCACCACCTCCGTCTTCGCCATCAGCGTCGCTGCCACCACCCGCGTCACCTTCGTCGCTATCACTACCTTCGTCACCATCATCACCTTATACACCACCATCACCTCCGCCGCCGCCGCCCCCGCCTCCGCCTCCTCCCCCACCACAGCCGCCCAGCCCACTTCCCCCGCCTCCTCCGCCCTCCCAGCCTGCCTCCCTTCCCCCCCTTGTGCCACCACCCCGGCTGAGGTCCGCAGCCCGTCGCCCCCACCACCATCACCCCCACCACCTCCCCCGCCACCTCCTCCTCCGTTTCCCCAGCCACCAATGCCCCTTACCCCACCGCCGCCTCCACCCCAGCCCTCCCTGTCGCCCTCCCCACCGCCTTCACTTCCTCCACCGCCGCCTGGCCTGCCTACACCCCCACCACCGTCGCCCCCTTCGCGCCGCCCCTCACCACCACCTCGGCCACCCCCACGTCCGCCGATTCGACGACCCCCGCCACCATCGCCGACACCGCCATCCCCGCACCACCCTCCCCAGCACCCTCTCCCTCCCATCCTCCTCCTACGTCTCCAAGTTCACCTCCTCCGCCCCCACCTCCCCCTCCACCCCCACCCTCACCACCACCCCCTTCTCCACCGCCACCCTCACCACCGCCTCCGCCACCCTCACCCGCACCTCCTTATCCGCCGTCACCTGCACCACCAGCTCCGTCCTACCCACCACCCCCGCCACCTCCACCGCCGCCACCACCACCATCACCACCTCCCCCGCCTCCCTCGCCACTGCCACCCAGCCCCTCCCCCCCCACTCTTCCACTGCGTCCCCCACCTCGGGCCCCCTCACCGCCTCCTGGTCTTCCCAACCGCCACCACCCCCACCGCCCCGACCGTCACCACCGCCACCCAGGCCGCCAAGACCGCCACCCAAGCAATCCCCACCTCGCCCCTCTCCTCCCCCTCCACCCTCCACGCCTGCCCCTCCGCCGCCCCACCCCCTCCGCCGCCTCCGTCCCCGCCCTTGGAGCCGTCATCGCCATCACCTCCCCCCGCCCTGTCCCCCTCATCAACACCACCACCACCTGAGAGGCCGCCCGTTTTTCCCCCGCCGCCTACGGAACCGGCCATCCCGCCCTCTTCTCCTCCACCACCATCACCATCACCTCCCTCAGCCCCTCCTCTACCCCCCCGCCACCCAGCCCCTCCTCCAAACCGCCACCCGGAGACTACCTCCCAGGCCACCGCCCAAATCATCCCGACTCGGAACCCTCCTCCCTCTCCCTCACCACCCCGCCTGCCGCCGCCGGCTCTTCCCCGCCACCCCTTGCCTCGCAATCGCCTCAGCCACCACCGCCCCCGCCGCCTCCCCCACCTCCCCCACCGTCTTCCCCACCGCCACCACCACCACCTCCGGAACCGCCTCTGCCGCCACCATTGCCGCCGCCGCCATCGTCGCCACCTCCTCCACCGCCGCCCTCGCCACCTCCACCGCCGCCCCCGCCACCGCCGCCACCACCACCGCCGCCACCTCCGGAACCAGCTCCCCCGTCACCACCTCCGCCGTCGCCACCGCCCTCACCCCCCCACCGCCGCCGCCACCCTCGCCGCCGCCGCCCCCGCCGCCGCCGCCACCACCACCGCCACCACCACCGCCACCATCACCAGCCCCGCCGTCACCCCCTCCGCCGCCGCCGCCACCCTCACCACCTCCGCCACCTCCGCCGCCACCGCCACCACCGCCACCACCACCGCCACCATCACCAGCCCTGCTGTCACCCCCTCCGCCGCCGCCGCCACCCTCACCGCCGCCGCCCCCGCCGCCGCCGCCGCCACCACCGCCACCACCACCGCCACCATCACCAGCCCCGCCGTCATCCCCTCCGCCGCCGCCGCCACCCTCACCGCCGCCGCCACCGCCGCCGCCGCCACCACCCCCGCCGCCCCCGCCTCCACCATCACCAGCCCCGCCGTCACCCCCTCCGCCGCCGCCGCCACCCTCACCACCTCCGCCACCTCCGCCGCCGCCGCCACCACCGCCACCACCACCGCCACCATCACCAGCCCCGCCGTCACCCCCTCCGCCGCCGCCGCCACCCTCACCGCCGCCGCCACCGCCGCCGCCTCCCCCACCCCCGCCGCCCCGCCTCCACCATCACCAGCCCCGCCGTCACCCCCACCCCCACCCATCCCACCACTGTAAGTGCCTCGAACATCATTCCGCACAGCTTGCTGCTCAATCTTGGTTTGGCAGTAGATCCTGCTGTTGTTGGTCTTAATTTGTTCCGGCTCCAGCCTTCATCACTTTACGGCAGAAACACGCTTACGAGTCATGATGCAAACCTGCCTCGTTCCGGTCAACTTACAGATTGCCTGCTCGCATGATGATGTGTGTAGGTAAAGAGGTAGTTGTCCGTTGTCCGTTGTCCGTTGCCGCAAATGAATTTTAACGGTAGTGCCTTCATGTGCGTTGCCTGCAGACCGCCGCCCCCGCCCCCTCCACCCCCGCCGCCCCCGCCCCACTGCCGCCACCGCCACCGCCGCCGCCGCCGCCACCTTCCCCACCGCCGCCACCACCACTACCACCGCCCCCGCCACCGCCGCCACCACCTCCCCCGCCGCCACCGCCGCCGCCGCCACCGCCGCCGCCGTCACCGCCGCCACCGCCGCCGCCGCAGCCACCTTCGCCGTCGCCGCCGCCACCACCATTACCACCGCCACCACCGCCGCCACCACCACCGCCCCCGCCTCCGCCACCGCCACCGCCACCGCCACCTTCTCCACCGCCGCCACCACCATTACCACCGCCACCGCCACCGCCTCCGCCACCACCACCGCCTCCGCCGCCTCCGCCCCCGCCACCACCCCCCTTGCCTCCACCGCCTCCCTCGCCACCACCGCCACCACCTTTTCCTCCTCCTCCACCGCCGCCGCCTCCCCCACCTCCACCGCCTCCGCCCCCGCCGTCTCCGCCCCCGCCCCCGCCACCACCGGCACCGCCGCCACCTTCCCCACCGCCGCCGCCACCACCACCGTCCCCGCCCCCGCCCCCGCCACCACCGCCTCCGTGAGTTACCCGGCTATCCCCCGATGCACGTTCCTCTATTCATTTATGCCTTTTCAAGAAGTCCACGATAAAGGAGCTGACAACCGGGGGGTGGGCGGCTTTATTGGCCAAGGGGAATCCTGACCTTCCAATGCTCTCGCCCTGGCACCGGGTGTTTAGATGCCCGCATGCTTCCTGGGGGATTGGTCCCAGCGTCGGAGCTGCTCTTTGTCTCCGCCTCCTTGCCGTACCCCTGACCCGTCACGACCTGGACGAGCGTCAACACCTCACATTCGGAGGCGTTCTACTAGACATGATATGATATGGTGTGTAGTCGCCCCGGCCTCCCCTTCTCTGATCCCCCCCCCTTCCCCTTCTCCCCTCCGCCCCTTACCTGCAGGCCTTCGCCCGACGCGTCCCCGCCACCGGCGGCGCCCGAGTCACCCCCGCCACCCTCGGTGCCGCCGCCTTCACCGCAGCCGTCTTCGCCTCCGCCGCCCTCCCCGCGGCCGCCGCCCCAGCCCCGCTCCCCGCCCCGCCCGCCCCGGCCCCCACCTCGCCTCCCCCGGGCGCCCATTGTAACGCGCTCCCAGTCGTCGTCGTCGTCGTCGTCGTCGTCGTCGTCCGCAGCAGCCGCATCTGAATCTTCCCGGTGAGCTTCACGCCCACAGTCGGGCACAGCCCACCTTGCTGGTTAATGATGAGCAAGTGGATGGGTCCACTCGCTAAGCAGGCAGAGTTACCAAGGCAGACACAACTCGCCATTCGCCTTTCGCCGCCGCCGCTGACGCACGACGACCGTGTCCTGCCACTCCCTTACCTTACCCCCTCACCCCCTCACCCCCTCACCCTCTCACCCTCTCATCCCGCAAACCCTTAGACTCTTACCCCCTCGCCCCCTCCTGGGTGGAATGGGGCCTGTGGAGGGTCCCTGTCCTTGTGTTGTGTGGTCACTGGATCCGTACAGCAGCCATGTGTGTCCGGGTGTACCTCCTGTTGCCGTACAGTTTTTAAAATGCTTTTGTCGGTGGGGGTGCGATTTCTGCAGGTTGCTCATGCAGCAGCAAGCCACGACCCTCCGCCACAGCACTACCACCACCGGCCGCCCCCGGACGGCCAGCCCGGACTCGGGCGCCGCACTAGGTGTGTACGGCAGTGAGCAAATCGGAAAATCCTAACTAAGTGCATATGTATCCACCCTAAGGAAAGAGAGGGGAGAGGGGAGGAAGGCAGGGAGCTGAGGGGAGGGACGGATAGGAAGGAGAGAGGAGGGGAAGGGGAGAGGTAAGGGAGGGAGGGAGGGAGCGCACCGCTGTGTGTTGTGGCATGGTGAGGTGAGGCTGCCCCTCAGAGCCCCTCTGGATTCTCCCCCGGACACTGGCGGCGGCAGCTCACCTAAGCGGCCGCCCACCCGACATCCCCCGGCGCCACACTCCCGCCTGCCCGCGGACGCCTCCCCCGCTCCGCATCCCCCCTCACCCCTCCACCCCTCCCTCCACCCCTCCAACCCCCCACAGCCGCCGGACATCAGTCTCGCCCATTGCACTGTATGTGTATCAACGGCACGTCGGTGCAGCGGTCGCTGGTGGCTCGGCGGCCCGACGGCAGCCGGGTGGGGCTGACCCACCTCTACATCCACAACGGGGACACCGGCGGTGGGGCCGCCGGCGGAGCGGCGGAGGGTGGTGCAGGTCCGGGCCCTCTTGCCGCCCATGCTGCGGGCGGTGAGGGCCCTGGCGGCCCCCGGCTGCTGGTGGCCAACAAACTGGATGAGGGTGAGTCCCGATGGCGGGGAGGGGCGAGGGGGGAGGGGCCGGTGGTGGTGGCTGAGGAGGGCCTGGTACGTGGTTCTGTGTTAACTTGTTGGTTCTGGGATCCCGGGGTCAGGGGGTCAGGACCCGGCATCCGGCAGTCGGGTGTGTCCGTATCTTACTTCAGCACTAGGGTCCACCTCCCCGCCCACCGCCGGTGTGTGGGCCCGCGGGCGCACGCTCCCGCCGCCCCACCTCCTCCACCACCACCGCGCCCACACGCACGCGGCGCCGTACACCTGGTCTCGGTCCTGGCCTCGCCAACGCCCGGCATTCCATCGCGCATCGAGTCCAGATGATGCACCCCCACCGCACACGGTAACCCCGCCCAGACGCGGGGGGAGGGGTCTTTTCCGTTTCATCCCCACCCAGACGGCAAGTAAATCCCTCTCTCCCGCTCCGCTCATCCACATGCAGGTGTCTTTTTTCAGTCGATAGCAAGCACATCCGGCCTCCACCCACACCCCCACAAGCATCAGCACCAGCACCAGCAGCTGCACAAGCACCAGCAGACACAGAAGCAGAAGAAGCCGAAGCAGCAGCAGCAGCAGTTCCCGCCGCCCAACAAGCGGACGGTGCTGCAGCTGCTGAGCTGGCCCGCGGCCGGCACCGCGGAGGAGTGGGTGCGGGAGGCCCAGGAGGACTGCGGCGTCAGCGGGTACGACTCGGTGGTGGAATTCCCGCTGGATGGCCCCGAGATGACGGCCCTGTGCAGTACGTCAAGATCTGGATCCAGATCCGGATCCAGATCTCGGCAGTACGTACGGATGACAGATACGATCTTCGTGGCGTCGGAGGTGAGGGGAATGGGGGCAGGCCGGGCAGGCCGAGAAGCGAGCGAGGTGGATGCAGACAAAGGGAAAGTTGCATGTAATACAGTTTCATCAGTGACGGGGACAAGGCCACAGGTTTCCAAAGGTGCAGCACGATGACAGAGGAAACAGTTGTCCAACATATTGGTGACGTCACCCAGGTGCCGTATGCGCAAAGCGAGCAGTACGCAATCAGCATTGTAACCGTAACCCTTACAAGGTGGCCGGACCTTACCCCGTTCCAACGGGCCCCGATAGCTCGTAGGCGCCTCATCTCATCAACCCCTACCAAGGACTGCGCACCCATCCTCCATCACCCGCGGGGGGGGTCACGCCGCCATACCGGCCACTACACCAGGTTACCAGCGCGCCAGGATTGCCTCTCCTGGAAACCGCACCAGACCCGCCGAATCACCTAGCGGGGAGGGGGCCGGGATTTAAACCTACCGCGGATCTCTGGACAGCATGGCAGTGTCTTTCCCATTAGGCGACCCCCCCTCCGTCAGCATGGATTGGTCCTAGCACTTCCGTACATACCTCGTCTTTGTTGTACCTGTAGAGGAAGCCTGGGTCACGAGATGATTCAGGAATGTGGGGTTGCAGCGGTGTCGCGCCCAACGCCCCACCTATCTACCTGGGGGGGCTCTCCTTCCTCCCCTCCTCCCTCCTGCCCTCCCGGCCCTCGGCTGCCTGCCAACCCAACATATCCGCTCCCCTGCCGCCCCTGCCGCCCCTGCCGCCCCTGCCTTCCCTGCCTTCCCTGCCTTCCCTGCCTTCCCTGCCTTCCCTGCCTGCCCAGCCCTGCTCCGACGGCGAGGCGCACGCGGATGGCCCCGCGGCCCAACCTCCCGCTGGCGCCACCGCCGTCACCACGGAGACCAGCTTCTACCTCGAGTGCTGTCAGGCGAGTGGGGGCGGAGCGGAGGGGTGGGCGGGGAACAGGGCCCACCTGCCGCAGTGACTCGCCACTGGGGCGCCTAAACATGGGGCCCCGCGCCTGTCGGCGTCCATCCCTCCCGTGACCAGCACCTCACCACTAATAACAACGGAGGCCGTACAGTGGAACACGGGGCGCATCGCGCATGGCCTCAGCCACTGTCAGCGTCTGGACTGGTGGCTGTCGTGGTCCTGGAAGAAAGCACGGGTGGGCGCCCGGGGGGAAACACGTGGCAGCCGGCCTGTCTTGGTAACCACGGATACCGCGCTCGAAGTCTCTTACGGTCCCCTGCAACCTTCACCCGTGGTCCCTTTCTTTCCAACCGCGCAGTGTCCGTGAGCCAGCACGGACTTTGTGGCTGGCCGGCTGGCTGGCTGGCTGGCTGGCTGGTTGTGGCCAACCGTCGGGGCCTGACGACTACCGACCTGGCGGGGTTTCATGTGTCGTACACACTGGGTTACGCGAGGACCGGGCAGCGGATTCCGGCATGCCGAGGTCTCAGACCCCTAGTTTGGATCCTGGGATCTGAGACAAAAGCGAGATCTCGTCGTACCATCTAGATCGCCAGGGGGAAAGGGGAGGCCAGGTTCTCAGGACTGGCGCAGCCGTCACAGCTGCTGCACCGGCAAGCGGCAATGGACTAACTGCCTAACACGTCACGGCACGGGACCGCACGGCAGGGCACAGGACAGCCCGGCACGGCAGGGGAGCGGACGGGATGCTGCGGGCTGGTCTGCCTGGTCTCCGCAGCCCTGTCGATGTGCGCCGGTGCGTGCTGCTCCACACTGGGCAGTCCCACCGAGATGAGGCGCATGCACCCACCGATGATGAGGCGGCCGTCGCAGCCGCCGCTCCCCTGGAGCGCCCGCCGGGCAGAGGACCTGCTGCTGCGGAACGAACCGCGCGCGTACAGGTAACCAGCCGTGCTGTGTTGTTTCTCCTGTGATGGAGTGCAGAAACGTCTGGATCTTAGATCCGAGCCAGGGAGGCCAACCCGCTGCGGCCTCTGCCGCGCCGGGGTACATAGGGGTGGGATGCGGCTCTTGTGCGCAGCGGGCGGGGTCAGCAAGCGCACTTGATAACGTGACGCGGTCACCCTTCACATTGATTTTGGGGATTGATTTTTACCGATCCGATGAGGGCGTTATGGGATTTCGTTTTGGCTTGGTGTTATGGGCGGGGTCTAAGGCGCGGCCCGGGTTGGTGAGCCTCTCCCTCCAAGGGCGGAGCGTGACGAGCATTGGGGGATGGATGCATGGATGCTATAGATGGGGGAAAATGGATGCATGGATGCATGGGTTAACCCTTGTGTGCGGCCCGCATTTGAAGGTTTGCTGATGAGGGGACCGGGCTTCCAGCTGGAGACGGACGCTTTATCGGACCTGGATGCATGGAGGACGAACCGAGAGGTTCGAAGTGTGTGCGGGTGGGTACGTGGGTGTGCGTGGACAGCCGGTGGCAGCCGGTGTGCCTCTCACAAGGGGCAGCGCAGCAGAGGAATGGATGATGCAACGGGCAGCGCAAGGCCCGTGCAGTGTGTGGTAACGAAATACGAAAGATGCGGTCGCAGGTGCAAACAAAGCAGGATGTATGCATGTGCGAGCTTCAACATGCGCGGGTCGGTTACTGCCGGATGTTCACAGTTGGCAGTCGGGTGGCCGTTGGGAGGTTGGAATGGTTGGGGACAGGAACGACATGAACGAGCAGCAGCTGGACTGGCACACCCATTGATTCTGACGGTGCGCATAAGTACGCAGACATATATTTTCTTCCTAATGAGCGTGAGTGCGGCTTTGTTTGTTTGCGTCATACTTCCAAGACAGACTAGATGAGCTGTGGGGTTGCCCCCTTCGGTTGCGTAACGCGTGTGCGTGTGTGAGGGCACGTCCGCAACGATTAATTGGCCCATTGATTTGCAATTCCAATGCTTCCGCTGCACAAGTGGCGACCGTCTTCGATTGATTGCCGAAACGGTGGATGGAGGATTTTGGGATTGATGAGCCGCGTTTCGGCTTGGTTTGGCGCGTTGGCTGCGCCACGCCACGCCACGCGATGGCGTGAGTGCGCGTCGCAGGATGCACTGTAGAAATGCGCGCACGTGGACACAATGGCTTCACGGCACGGCACTGGGGATTCCTTATTCCTACTGCAACCCTGGAAAAGCCTCTCGATTCAAGGCTGCCCGCCGTGGCGGCCACGTGGCTGCATGTTAGCCAGCGGCATGGGTGTGTGAGGGCTGAGGGGGTGCCCGGGGGCGTGATGAAAGTTGCAAATGCGATGCTGTTGAGAGTGACCGACATTTTTTGGGAAACCAGCCGGCAGATCCGGCCTCTGTCCATGGATCTTACCGTTTCTGTACTCCGTATATGTTGTCGTACTATGCTGGTGGGTGGCCTTGGGTGGTTACAGTTGTAAGGCCGTTGTAATTGCTCCTCAATACCTTACAGGCTCCTTGTTGCTCATAAAATATTGCTCTTGTATGGTTCAGTCGAAACGTTATCATTGTGATTGACACAAAAGTGCACAATTATAAGTACGCACCGAACACCTCGCTTCTGGCGATCGCCGAATCAAAATGTCCCAAGTTATCTTAAAATCTGTTCATCTACAATGCCCACTAGTGCGCCAGCGCCGTCTTAACTTGTCTCGAACACCCGCACTTGCACGGACCACACGGACCATCCGCCGTCCAACCCACATCTGTGCGGAGACGCAAAGACGAGGTCAGTCACTGACACATATAATCCGATTTGTTTCGGATTGTGATGCTTCGTATACCCCTTCCTGGACCCCTAAACAAGCCCATCACGACCAGCAGGAGGCCTCGGGGACGATGACATCGACGTCGCGGTGTTCAGGTTCACGCTCGGCATCCCTGGATTCGACGATCGCCTCATCCCCCGTGTCGTGGGCCTGGTGCTGGGAGCGCTGCTGCTGGTGAACCATGTCGCGGGGGCGCAGCCCGCCCCTGACGCGCAGGTACGGCAGAACGGCCCCGACCTCGTCGATGGGAAGGGGAGCCCCGCGCACTCGCATCTCATCCAGCGCTTCACACATGATATGGGGAGGAGGGGGAGGAGGAGGAGGAGTGGTGAAGCTGTCAGAACGGTGAAATCATGTGCCCGATGTCGATGCTCCCGGTGACGCTCAGGGGCCCCGTGTCTGCCTGTCTGTCTGTCCGTCCTTCCGTCCGTCGGTTGCGCAGTTGCGATCCGAGTGGCTGGGTGCGCTGCTGGCGGCGCTGTGCTTCTTCGTGCCGGACATCGAGGAGCGGCTGCGGGAGGCGCTGCCGGGCCGAGGCCGCCAGAAGACCGCGGAGAACATCGAGGGCGCCACCAACTGCTTCCTCCTGGAGCCCAGCCTGCCTGAGGCGACCAAGAAGGTATCCGCTGCGGCCGCCGCGATGTGGTGTGCAGGGGGTTTTGTCGGGCCCCGACTAGCGGCATACGCCTCAATCCGTACTGCCGGCCGCCAGCGTTGCCGCTGCTGCGGCCATTACCATCACTACTACTGCTGCTGCTGCTTTGCCCTGGGGGGAACCACAACCCGCGGCTTGACGTGGCATGGCGTGCAGTGCTCTGGGGTGGTGGGGGATAGAGATGTTTCGCCAGTTGTTGACTGGGGTGGAATGTACCCTCTGGGCCGCAGGAGCTGGCCTGGGCCTCCTTCTCGCTCCTCAAGAACACCAACT
Source organism: Eudorina sp. 2006-703-Eu-15 (assembly GCA_003117195.1). Taxonomy (NCBI): domain Eukaryota; kingdom Viridiplantae; phylum Chlorophyta; class Chlorophyceae; order Chlamydomonadales; family Volvocaceae; genus Eudorina; species Eudorina sp. 2006-703-Eu-15. Next base: position 125,495 of record BDSI01000191.1, read on the forward strand.
GCTGCGGCCTGGTGGTGGCGGCCGGCGGCCGGGTGCTGCTGGCGCGCGGGGCGGTGGGCGGCCGGGTGGTCCAGCCGGGGGACACGGCGGGCTCGCTGGCGGCCATGTCGCAGGTAGGGAGCCGAGAGGAGCAAGGGGTGCGCCCCTTCTCCCCCCCATCCCCTCCCCGGGCAACCCAACCCCCCCCACCCCCCCACACACACGATCGGGGTCCCACACGCACTGCTGGCTGTCGGCTCCGTGACTCCCCAAACATTGCGAGTGCGCGGGAAAATAGGTCGCGAGGTCAGCAAGAAGCGCAGGGGCAGGGGCAGGGGCAGGGGCAGGGGCAGGGGCAGGGCAGGGGCAGGGGCAGGGGCAGGGGCAGGGGCAGGGGCAGGGGCAGGGGCAGGGGCAGGGGCAGGGGCAGGGGCAGGGGCAGGGGCAGGGGCAGGGGCAGGGCAGGGGCAGGGGCAGGGGCAGGGGCAGGGGCAGGGGCAGGGCAGGGGCAGGGGCAGGGGCAGGGGCAGGGCAGGGGCAGGGGCAGGGCAGGGGCAGGGCAGGGGCAGGGGCAGGGGCAGGGGCAGGGGCAGGGGCAGGGGCAGGGGCAGGGCAGGGGCAGGGGCAGGGGCAGGGGCAGGGGCAGGGGCAGGGGCAGGGGCAGGGCAGGGGCAGGGGCAGGGGCAGGGGCAGGGGCAGGGGCAGGGCAGGGGCAGGGGCAGGGGCAGGGGCAGGGGCAGGGGCAGGGGCAGGGGCAGGGGCAGGGGCAGGGGCAGGGGCAGGGCAGGGGCAGGGGCAGGGGCAGGGGCAGGGCAGGGGCAGGGGCAGGGGCAGGGGCAGGGGCAGGGGCAGGGGCAGGGGCAGGGGCTGGGGCTGGGGCTGGGGCTGGGGCTGGGGCTGGGGCTGGGGCTGGGGCTGGGGCTGGGGCTGGGCTGGGGCTGGGGCTGGGGCTGGGGCTGGGGCTGGGGCTGGGCTGGGGCTGGGGCTGGGGCTGGGCTGGGGCTGGGGCTGGGGCTGGGGCTGGGGCCGGGCCGGGGCCGGGGCCGGGCCGGGGCCGGGGCTGGGGCTGGGGCTGGGGCTGGGGCTGGGGCTGGGGCCGGGGCTGGGGCCGGGGCCGCAAGCACAGAGCGCGAGGAGACGCATACACACGAGCGGTTTTCTTCGCTACATACACGGTGCGCGGGGGGATTATGGCGGACGAGTGGGTGGGTGGGATGTGTCCGGCACACAGCGAGGCAGTGATGGGCGCGCAGCTCCATGAAGGCAGACTGGGGAGCGCTGTTGGGCTCTTTACGTCGACTGCGGTAGGGCGTCCCGCGGTCTTGACCGGGGGACTCAGCCCAGTTCGACAGGGTAGTATCGTTCGTCGAGCGGTTGTTGGGTTCGCGCTCCGCTGCAAGTCTTCAGCACCGCTCATGGATGGCGTGCGTCGGTGGCGGACAATGACTGCGGGCGTTACTGTGTCGAGTACGGGGTAGTCCGGTGACATGGTGGCCGGGGTTGATTACCGCAAAACCCCGCAAAACCCAAAAGGCAAATCCGGTGTCCGGGGTGTTGGATGTTTTCAGGACCTGGCGGCGCATGCCGGCAAGCTGGCGGAGGTGGCGTCCGGGAGCGCGCCTCAGCTGTGGCTCCCGGAGCGGTCCGGGTTCGGGTCGGCGGGCGTGCAGTCGCTGGCGGCGCTTCCGCCGGGCGCGCAGTGCCTGATGGCGCAGCACATCGGGACCCCGGCGGCGGGAGGGCGGCCCGCGTTGCTGCTGGTGTTTTCGGAGCGGCCAAGGTGAGGCAGGCGGGTGGGAAGGATGGCGCGGCCCAGGGCCCGGTGGCATCATACCAGTTGCCAGCAGCGTACCTTATCGCGTACAGTTCGCGACCCGAGTTGGGTGCGGGAAATGCGAACCGGGGTTGTTTCACATCTAATCATCACGCGAGGCCTGCCGCGTTAACCGTGATGTGCGCGTGGAAGGAGTGAGTTGGGGTTCGGGGTTTCGAGCCGGTGCCCGAATCCTCGTGTGCCCCTCCTGGCTGTGTCAGTGCCGCGGTTGTGAATGCCAGTTGCAGTTGGTCTCTGTGCGGTTACAACGAGGGTTGAACCCTCCTTCCGCTTTCAACAGTATGCACACTCGCGCGTTTTTGCGTTTGCAGGGCGCTCACGGATCGGGAACGTTACTGGGTTGGAGCTGTGGCTGACAAGCTGTCGACCTTCGTCTAATTGTCAGTGAGATCCAAGCGGTGCCCGGTTGATTCCCTCTGCTGCGTGTCGGTAACACATTTTTATGGTCTGATCGGGTCGCGTACGTAATTCAGGGCTGTAACGTGTGACGATGCCTCGTTTCTCTTGACTTCGCCGGTTCCCCCTACTCACTGAAGACCAAATACGGCACAGCGAGACAGCCATCACAGGAACGGGTGTCGTCTCCACAGCACGCTTGGCCGCGCATGTTCCCCGCCAGTCAGAAGGCGTGTCGAACCTTGTAGGAGGCAAGAGAAGACAGGGACCCCCCTGAGAGAAGAGAGAAACGACAGGCCCTCGGGCCCAAGTCACCCATGACTCTTTACAAGCTTTCCCACCGATAAACCAAGCCGCACCAAGAGAATCACCGCCGAGCCAGTCAGCGCAATCACAGCAGCGCGCCGTTCCACGTGCAACGGAGCCTGCAGCGCCCTCACGCCCCTCGTCCGACCAAGGCAGACGGCGGGGATGTTTGGCATCACCGCCGGCTATGGCTCTCGCCGCAGCTGCGTCTGCCTCTGCTTCCTCCAGCTCCTGCAGAGCACGCCGGTGCCCCTGCCGCAGCTGCGCCCGCCACACATGGTTGTGCTGCCGCTGCTGCTGCCCTCGCTGCTGCACTTCGAGGTGGCTCAAGCTTAGTTCATCTTGCGGATGAAGGCGTTGATCTTGTCCTCGCGGTTGCCGGCCTGGCCGCCCTCGACGTAGTGCAGGCGCTTCTTGTCCATGCCGCCCTTTGGCGACGACAACTTGAAGGGCCACAGGAAGGTGCTGACCTCCTTGAACTTGGAGCCGCACGTGTAGATCTCGTGAACCAGGTCCTCCACGCAGATGAGACCGTGCTTGCCCAGGTTCTGGGTGCAGCGAGCGACAAGTGAACGGAAAGAGCAGGTCGGTGGCATGGAATCGGACACACGACAAGGAAACATGGTAAACAAGGCGAGAGAAGCGGGTCGTCCAGGTAACGGCCCGTGACAGCGGGCATGTTATTTTACCAGAGCCTGATACACAGCCTTGCTCGATCTGCGCGCTGAGGGCCGAAAATCGCAGTGCTCCCGGAAAGAGATGCCCCTCTGACTCGGTTTCAGGACTCCAAACCCGACACCTTCATTTCGGCAGTAAAATACAGCCATAAGCGCGCCGTTCAATTGCACTCGTGGACGGAGACCCGATGGGAACTCCAGTCAGCCGACGGCTGATGCTGTACTTACAAGCGACTGGCGGGATCACTAGCGACGGAGGGCAACCCTAATTTGCTGCCCACATGGCACCGATAGATGCAGCGCACTCCATATGGCTTGGCCGTGCAGTGCAACCAAAGCATCAAGTCCGCTGTCCCTGTCACAACGGCTTCCATAGGGACTCCCTCAATGGCGTGCTTCTCCACCCGATGTTTACACCCCCCCCTTCAGCGCATTTGACATGGGCACGGCATGGCGGGCCTTCACATCCACGGCGAATCGCTTCCGACAAATTGGTAGTTCAACCCACGACCATTTGTGCACAGATACGAGCATGGCCGCCTCACCTCCTCGATGATCCTGTTGTCCGTGAGCGGGATGCGGTTGCCGTTGATCTGCGTGTCAAGGAGCAACATGCGAATCAGGTACCAGCCCATCCATCCATGATGCATTGAAGCCATGGTGCAATGATGGTGACTGAGACTGCAGCATCAACGTTGGATACAGACTTTGGCCACCCAATTATGTCCTTTGGTGCAGGGCCCTCCCGTGAATATACAAACCCCATTGGTGGCCGTCCCTTTCAGCCACCAAATCACCAGCAGTCCGCCGCGATCACGTCCTTTTCGGCGTGCACGATCCGTGCATGGTCATGGAGCCAGCCACGGCATTGGACGGTTTCCAGCGAGAGCCCGGCGGCCTCCCTTGTCGCCGTTTCGTCGTTACAGCCCCAACGTGCACGCGCCAGCATTACCGAACATGCGTTTCTTGGCGCACATCCAATCCCCGACCAGACCCACCGCCAGCTTCCCTTCGTCCCATGCTCGTCACAAGGCTCCTAGGCACATGATCCATTTGCTCACCTTGGCGTACCCACGCTTGTAGATCAGCTCCCGCACGGACTTCAGGTTCGGGTAGCCGAAAGACACGTACGGCTCCACGCGCTGAAGCATGTTCAGCACTGGCTTGCTCACCTGGTGGGCAAGCAGTGAAGCGGGCGTGACTTCGTGACCCCGCAGCCTGTACCCGCAGTCCGTACGCAACCCATTCGTTTCGAATTGACGGTTCTGACCGCCGCTGCCTGACGTTGATGCGGCGGTCCACAGGCGTCAGCGTTTCCCCCCTGCTAACCTTCAGGAAGACACCCATGTTCTGCTGCTTCAGGCGGAGCAGCTGCAAGATCTTCCTCGTCTGTACATGGGACACGAAGGGGGGGGTGATGCGCCTTTAGTAAGGATCTGATAGCCGTGTAAATACACATGTCTCGCGGCGAAGATGACCAAGGGACAACAAGGTATCCTCAGGTGTCATGGACCAAGCCTATCGAGGGCTACCGGGCGTGGGGTTTTACCGCCGGATGCGGCATGCCCCCCGACTACACACCGGACGTCATCGTCAGTCCTCAGATACAACCCAGTCGTGTTTACTACTTGAATGCTTTCTTTGATTCTTTCTTCTGATTCAGCTGCAGGTAGTCCTGTAAAGGCGAGCGCCAGAACAATTACCTTGGGGGCAATCTTGTTCAGACCGCGGATGCGCACGACGAAGAGGACCTTGGCCTCGGGCGGCACGTAAAAGCCACCCTTGGCCTTGGCCTCACGCTTCAGGCGAACCAAATCCTTCTCCTGTGTGCATGCACGACGACCGAGTATTCGTCAGGCTGTGACACACTGAGCTGCAGCCCCCTCCCATAAAAGCCCAAATGAGCACATAATGAAATCAACGTGGCTGCTAACGTGCTGAACTGCAGCAAACTTCGTCCTGCCGGCTGAACCAGCCGCCAAGGGCGGCTGCCACTCCGAAAGCCAAGCTGCTGGACGCTCCACGAGCCGCTTTTCATATGAGGTGTGCTGCTTGAACATATAAGAGCTTGGGTAGAGCGCTTGCGCCAGGACTCCCGAGAGACATTACTGCTGTATACCCAAGACCACTGTCCACCATGCTGTACCTGAGAGCGGTACTCAGACACATACTTCTCCGCGCGCTTGAAAATTTCCTTGCGGGTCGTCCGGGCCTTCTTGCGGGCCTCCAGAGCAGCCGCTGCGCGCTCGGCAGCAGCCTGCTCGTCCCGCTTGCGCTTCTTAGCGAGGAGCTCTGGCACTACGGTCGACATGGTGCCAGTCTGCAGGAAAGAGAGAGACTGTGTGCTTCGCACAACAATTCAGGCCCCCTCGTCCGTGCAAGGCCCTCAAGGCCCCGAAACCAATTTTGCAATTTCTTTCAAAATGAGGATGCCTTCAGCCGTTGGTGTATAATTTGCTCCAGGTTTGGACAGTGCAAAACTGGTTGGTGCTCTAGGGAGTTTTGATACAACTACACATATGAAGCTACGTGATCCTTCACAACAAGTTCAGTTCTCCTCCGTCCCCAGCGTGACCCCTGGCCAACTGAGTTGCGTCACTTTCCTCCAGTCTGACAAGCTCCATGGGATTCACCGAGAGCCTTGGTCGATAGATGGACGACTTCTATTTATACACAAGTTGCGAGTCAAGGTTAACCCTTCAAGTGCATTTTTTACTATCAGTCGGCAAGCATTCACAATTGCGTCTCGCCCTTACATCACAACGTGCACCGAAGTTAGGAAGGGCATGTTCGTCGGTCAATTAGCAACAGACGTTACAGACGTTTTGGTCCATTGTACATCTGTACATGCCCCCTTAGCGTCACGGCACATACACACACAAGGTGAGCTGCGCAGGGCTGCGTCAACAAACCTGCAACAAAAACCTCGTGCAACAAAGCACTGCCTAAAACCACCTGCATACATAAGGTCGACCCAAAATTTCGACAGTTGGTCCGAAATTGTGGCATGACACTCATGGTAGACCTCCCCCGCCATGATCCGGCAGTAGCGGAGCGTGCCACCCGCCCCAACCTCCGCAGCCCGTGTCTCAAAACACAGATGCAAGTTGAAACCAGACGGTGTAGTTCCAACACCTTGGCCATGCCCAACGGTATGTGGTGTTTGTATCGATACACCATATTGAATGTCGGATGGCCAAAGGACATCGTACGACGGTACGGCTTCTGTACGGCAGTCGAGCCCCACTGGTTGACCTCAGGCGCCCAACGTGAACTGGGCTCGGGCCCACCAGGCTGCAGGCGTGCTTTGTATATCTGTTACGTAAACGGTGGTGGTACAACTAAACAACGGTAATACTACAACACCGGTTCACTCAGCATCTGGTTTGCGCCTTCTGGTGGGACACACGCTGCCAACCGCAAAAGCCGGGCAAAGAGGGGCCCCTTCTACTTCCCCCCGCAGCACACACCGGCTCGCATCGAACTTCACAGTCCTGGATCTCAACTAGCCGTCAGGCGGTCCGGAAGCCCCCTTTCCCGTATCGCCTCACCATGCCTCAACCTTGGCAAAGACCGCGCGCGCGCCTTCACGCCAGGCTCGCGGTCACCTCCCGACCCGCCTCCCCCGCGTATCCGACCAGCGCCTGCGCCGTCTCCAGCAGCGGCTGCAACTCCAGCTTGCCGGCCAGGCCGATGGACAGACGCAGCATGCCGTCGAAGTCCAGCTCCGATGACAGTATGACGCGCCTGCGACGGCCCGCGGGAGAGAGTGGGAAGCGGCCGGGCGCGGGCTGAGCAGGGAGTCCGTACCCCATTCCACACACACGCACAGTTCTCTTCTCACGACATACACAGTTCGACGCAGGTGGGCCGCGGCCGCTTGGGGTGACTGGATCGCGGACCCACACGAAGACGAACAGCGCAACAGCAGCGCATGTACAGCGTGTAGGGCAGCCCCCCCCCCGTGCCGCCGCTGAAGGGCTGCGGAGTGTGTCGTACCGCATGTACGGCATGCATGAAGACAGCCGCCCTCAAGACTCCCGCACACAACAGAATCCGGCCACCTGCACTGCGTGGACGGATGCTGACCATTGGTGGCCACACGGCCCCGCAGCACACGTGGCGCGCTCACCTGTGCTGCACCAGCACCGCCACCGCCAGGTAGAGGTGCAGCTGGCGGGTGCGGCGGCAGGCCCAGCACGCCTCCCACAGCGAAAGCACGTCCTCGAACCTGCGGCCGCACAAACATACATCCATTTGCCCGTTTGTGCATCCATCCAGCCATCCATTCTTTGATCCCGTGCTTCCCTCATTCGTTCACTCAGCCATCCCGTACTCTTATCATCATCCTTTCATCCCTTGCCTATGCGTGCAGCCTCGCAGCTGCCACCGGGTGCAGACGCAAGGAGGTGTTGACTGTGCTGGGAAGCACAGGCGCCGCACGCTACCCGGCTCCCCCCCCGCGGGCAAGCAGCTTGCGGAGATTGGGACGAGAGGCGCCGCGGATGCTTCAGCCCTGCCGCACGGATCCCTTGGCTGCCTGGTCCCCTACCCCGGTCGCCCAGCTCCGCCATCACTGTCCCCTCCTCCGTCCCCGGCCCCTTCTCGACCCCACCCCCGCGCCCGCCCCCCAGCCCTTACTTGAACTCTCGCTTGAAGTGGATGAGCAACCAGCGGAAGGCGAAGTAGTAGCTGAGGCAGTCGCGCCGCTCGAAGTACTCGTGCAGCGGAGGATCAAGCAGCTGCGAGGGGGTCGGGAAGCGGCCGGAGGAGGGATACAGGAAATTGGTGGGTCGGCGGAGGGCGGGCACGGATGAGAGCCCTGGTCACATGCAGTGGCGGACCCGGCCCACAGCAGAGAGGGGTCCAACCAAGCGATCATCGATGGGTTCCACCGGGGCCGGATTATCATACCGGCGCGCCATCCATCGCGTCCGCGCCACGCCATCGGCGCCAGCCAGGAGGACGCTGACCCCAATAGAAGGCCGCTCCCCGTGCCCAGCAAGCATGTGGCGCATCCGCCCCACTAACCCCACCACCCTACCCCAGCCCTACTCGCACCCGCGCCCGCCGCCCGTCTCGCCCACCCGTCCACCCACCCACCCACCCGTCCGCCCACCCACCTGCACCAGCCGCCTCAGCGCCGCCAGCTGCAGCGTCATGCCCTGCAGGTCGCTGTGGAAGTTGGAGCCCAGCCGCTCCATCAGCGCCGCGAACGCCCAGAACGCCTCCGCCTCGTCCCGCATCACCACCAGCAGCGGGGCCGCCAGGTCGCTCATGCCCTGTGGTCGTGATCGGGCGCCAGAGGAACGGTGCGCAGACGCGGCAGGGTCACGTGTGCCATACCGAGTGCCGTACATGATGTACAAACAGGTCGAGCCGTGGCCGGCTTACGCAGCAGCGTTGGCTTAGGCATGTTTAATGTGCACCTTAGCCCTAACCCCCCCCCCCCACACACACACAAGGTTCTCCTGTTCTGTCTGCCTAAATAACACACACACACACAAGGCTTGGTGCAATGGAGGTATTAGCGAGCACGAAAGCGTAGGGGTAAGGGTAAGGGTAAGGCCCTCGGGGTTCCCTCCTCGGGCGACAACAACCAAGCCCAGGGAGGGGACCCGGTCCGGAGGAGGCGCGAGCCAGAGAGTCAGGTCGCCCAGGGGCCTGCGCCGCCGCCAACGCACCTGGCAGTACCCTAGGTCTCTGTCGTACACCACGTGCGTGAGCAGCACGTTTCGGAGCGCCCGCAGCCCCGTGCAGCCCTCCCGTGCGAAGAAGGGGTGTCCCCGGTCCGTCCGTCGCACGTCCTTGTCCACCGCGATGCGGTGGCACCTCCACGACCCGCACCGCGCCTCCTGAGGAACCGGACGACGGGCAGGGAAGCGGGTGAGACAGGGAGGGAGGGAGGGAGGGAGGGAGGGAGGGAGGGAGGGAGGGAGGAGGGAGGGAGGGAGGGAGGGAGGGAGGGAGGGAGGGAGGAGGGAGGGAGGGAGGGAGGGAGGAGGGAGGGAGGAGGGAGGGAGGGAGGAGGGAGGGAGGGAGGGAGGGAGGGAGGGAGGGAGGGAGGGATTTAGGACATTGATCGACATACTCAAAATGCCGGGGGCCAGGGAGGGAAGGGGCAGTACGGCAAGGGGAAAGTGGGACGGTGAGGCGCGCCCCATGATGCGATACGGTACCTCGGGTGTTCGTTACTTCGTTTCCAAACCCGCGAATGTCGGTCGCTAATGAGGTTCGGGCATATGTCGCCGACACACTGACCCAGGCACACACACCCCAAGACATACGCGGCTCAGTTGTCCACACCACATGGACACATGCCCACACGTACGCGGCTCGGTCACCCTGGGCTTCTCGCGGCTCAGGTTCTCTTTCACCCTGGGCACACACGCGCCGGGGTCCCATGCAGGCACCTTCGCCGCACGGAGGGATGGTCCCGGGAGGGCCAGGTGGCGGAGGTGATGGCGGAGTGCGGAACGGGCGGACGGTAAGGGAAGGCCCGCGCAGGCATGCTGCCCGCCAACCCCTTGTTTCGACCCCTTGCATCAACTCCCTTTCGTCGAGGCCCGACACACACACGCAATCACACACCCGCCCGCCCCGTCACCGCACCTGGGCCGGCACCATAGACTGCCACTGCTGGCGGAGGGTCTGGTACTCCGTCTGCCACTTCTGACGGGGGTGGGGGTGAGGGTGAGCGGGGAGATGGCAGTCGCAGTCAGGGTGGGCTTCTCATTAATCACGCATGCATACTGACTCCGAGCTAATGCGCACCGGCCCGCCAGGCCCCAGCCCTGGCCGCAGCCCTGGCCCCAGCCCTGGCCCCAGCCCATGCCCCATTCGTCGGGCCCCCCTTCCGCTGCCGCCGGCGCCTCCTCCGCCCCTCCTCACCCTGGCCGTGTCCGCCCTCTGCGCGGCGGTGCTCCCCCGGGGGTACATGCCCAGCAGGTGCTTCCACACCTCCCGCCGCAGCTCGGGGGCGCACCCCGAGGAGGTCACCCGGTCGCGCATCGCCGCCTCGCCCACCAGCCGGCCCTCTGGGTGGGGACACCAGAGGGATACAGGAAGTGGGTGGATTTAGGGGGAGGGGAGAAGGCACCAGGCAGGAGGCGGCGGGGCGCAGCGAATTGGGCACCGGAAGGGTGGGTGCGGTACCATATCTCAATATGGTGTTTGAATCGTGCGGTGCAGTGCACCCCACGGTTGCTCCAGGGGGCAGCCGAGCCCGCCGCACTATCACCGTACGCAATGGGATCGCAAAGGAGAGGATGGGGGCTGCGGCGGTTCGTTTTGGTGCTGCATTGCGGCTTGTCGGTATGTCTCAATGAGCATAAGGGGGTGGTGGGTTGCGACAGATGTCGAGGCCCTCAATACGCCAACTCCAACACACGGGTGCGCGTCCCGGCCCCGGCCGCCTGCGGGATCGCACCCGCGTCAAACATGGCAGCCCACTCCTCCGGCGACAGCGGCGGCGGCCGCACCCGGCGTCGCAGCGGCGGGTGCGCGGCCGCGTCGCCCCAGCAGCCGCCGCTGTCCAGCAGCTCGAAGTCGCCCACCGCCGTGTTGACGTCCGAAGCGTCGCCAGCGGCCGTTGGACCGTCTGGCGGCGGCGCCGCCGCGATCGCCGCCGGAAATGGCGCCGGAGATGGCGCCGGATGCGCCGCGGAGGCTGCCGTGCGCGCCCCGTCCGTCGCCGTACAGCTGCTGCCGCTGGTGCCCCCCGCGGCGGCACCACGGCAGGGCCCAGCCCGCGTCGGACTGTCGCCGCCCTCCGCCCTACCCCTGCCCGACGGAGTTGTCATCTCCACCTCGTCGTACGGCAACGGCGTGTAAATGTTGTCGTACAAGTCCGGGTCCTGCTCGTCCAGCTCGTCCAGCGCCCCAATCCACCCTGATGCCGTCCCGCGCACGTTCTGAACAAACCGATTGATGGCGTCCACGATGCCGTACGCCCACGCATTGGGCTGTCGCGCGCGCGCCGCCGCCGCCGCCGCGCCGCCGGCGCTTCCGTCGTCCGCGTCAGCCGCCGCCGCATCAGCCTCATCCGCCTCGTCGTCACCGCCGCGCCCGTCGACGGCCTCAAAGCCGCCCAAGCCCGCCGCTGTCACCCCCGCCGCCGCTGTCGCCGCTTGCTGCGGGTCCGCCCAGCACCAGGACACAGCGCTGCCCAGACCCAGACCCCAGCCCAGCCCCAAGCCCAGTCCGCCGCCCGTTGGGGTGCCGCCGCCGCGGCCGCCGCCGAACCCCCCGGCCGCCGCATCCGCACCCAGACCCGCCGCCATCGCCAGGCCCAGCCCGGTCGCCGGCGTCGCCCAAGTCACCGACGGCGCACGGGCCGATGATGACGCCCGCGACGTCGTACTCGGAGAGAGAGCGCCGGCTCCGACGCCGGCGACGGTGCCGTCGGCATCCGCCTCCGCCACGACGCCCTCGCCGGGTTTGAAGGTGGCGGAGGCGCCCGGCGGCGGCCCGCCGATGAGCACGTCCGACAGCTGCAGCGCCGACAGGCTGCGGCTGAGCGGGTCGGCGGTGTCGTTGACCAGGTAGGTGTGCGGGTCGTCCGAGGACTTGAGCAGGAACACGTGCTGCGGCCGGGAAGGAAAAGGGGAGGGTATAGGAAGTTGGCAGACTTTTGAAACAGCCGCTGCTGCCAGAGCGACGGGAAAGGGAGGGAGAGAGAGCCCTCCTAACCACTTCCGGCGCCCCGGATCAGTGACCGCCGTCGCTCAACGCCCTAAGGCCAACCCCCTTTGTTCTCCGATTGTAGGTCCTTGGTTTGATCGTTTTCAATGCATACTGCATGTCTGTTCCTTCCCCTCCTGCTCCTCCCCCCCTGATCCCCCTCCCTCATGCACCGGCCACCTGCCTGCTTGAGCGTGCTGATCAGGGCCTTGACGCCCCCGCGCTGGAAGTGCAGCGGCGGCAGCGTCACGCCGCTGGTGAGCACCACCACCAGGGAGGGGCAGCCCAGGCCCAGCGGCGGCGTGCGGCGCCTCAGCGCCTTCACCTCGGACAGGGGGATGGGGTGCACCGCGTAAAGCGTGCGGTCTGTGGGGTTAAGGAGAGCGGGGACGGCACAGCGCGCACCGAGGGGCGTCGAGGGGCGTGTTAGGCAAGATGAACGGCGCTGACTGAGCTGAGGGCCTCGGGGGCAATGGGGGCCCCGCGGTCCGGATCAGGCCGCAGGAACGGCGAGCGTGGACGGGAGGAGAGGGCCCCTGGAGCACACTGGCAGAGGACCGGGGAGGAGACACACCACGCTTGGAGAGGGGGAGCTATTCCAAGGTGGTTAGGCTGGGTGGGCCAAAAAGGAAACTGAGTGGGTGGTGGGGCTGCGTGGGTGCAGTCGCGCGCGCCGGGCCGCAGCAGGGCGCGCGTGGCGGAGCAGGTCGTCGCGCACCTTGGCACCTACCGTATCCGAGGGAGGGTGGGGAGTGGGACGGACCCTTACTTGGTCAGGACACTCACCACTGCCCGGAGCTATCACCCCCGCCTCCGCATCCGGACCGCCAGCCCCACCGCCGCCCCCGACGCCAGTGTTGCCACCGGCGCCGTCGCGCCCGCCGCCTTGCTTGTGGCCGCCGCCGACGCCGCCGCCGGACGCCGCCGCCGCAGCCGCCACGCGGAACGTGCCGTCCTCCTGCAGCACGCCTCTGCTGTACGGCAGCCAGGCCATGAACAGCACGTTGCACTGCTTGACCAGCGAGAGGCGTCCGAGGATGCGCTCCGAATTGCCGCCGGGCCACACCGCCACCCCCTCCCGCACGAACACCACCTGCGCGCGCGTGGCGAGGTGCGTGTCAGGCCCCAACAGGTGGAGCAGGTGGAGCAGGTGCCCAACTGGTCGCGTGGTCAGGCCACCACACAGCCAATCCCATTATGGACCCACGGCGGCGCTGCATCGCCGCACCACAGCACCTGTATCTTTCAAAAATCAGTCTTCCTTATAAAATCCTCAGACTATGCGGGGCTAGGCCGCACTGAAACCACGCTGGAGGCTCGTAAGTATATCTACTGTTTACGAGTTTCATGCGCAGACGTCCAATGGAACTAATTACCACCTACTTCCGGCCCATTCGCAAGCCCCAACCCATCCCAAACCCGTGCATCGCCCTCCCCGCGGGCGAACCGACCCACCGACCCACCCAGTCACACCCACGCTACGTCCCCGACCCCGCGCGGCCCACCTCGGTGCCCCCGGGCTCCGACAGCTCCGAAAACGCGTCCGTCTCGTCACCCGCGCTGCTGCTGCCGTCCCCCGCCGTCGCCGTGCAGCCGTCCGCGAAGTCATCCTCGAAGCCGTCCTCGCCCTCTCCGTCCATGCTGCAGGGACCCCCTGGCGCGGCCGAGCTGCTGCCGCCCTTGGGGCTCGGCTCCGACCCCACGCCACCGCGGACGGTCGGGCTGTGGCCGTTTCCCACGCTGCTGTATGCGGTTGCACCGCTGCTTCCGTGGGTTACGGAAGCCGCGGCGGTGCCCAACGGTCTGCAGCCCTGGCCGACGTGCCTGCACACACACATACACCGGGGTCGGGGGAGGGGGCGATATTTTAGGAGGCGGAGGACCCGGTGTCCGGTGATGGTATTTGAAACCTGAGCCGCGCGGCTGTAGACTGTAGTGTGTTTCGTTGATGGGCCTGAAGTTCTGCGGCGGACGAGGCCTGGGAGAATGTGGCTCTAGGGGGGGCCCGCTGCTCGCGGCAGTCCGCGCAGCCGAGTCGGCAGCCAGTCAGCTTGGTGGCGGGGGCCCGACCCAGCTGCGGATTGGGGCGCGTGCGCGACTAGGACCCGCAGCCCTCGGGTCTAGGCCGCCACCGCGCGGGTGAATGGAGGCACACCCACATCGCTGCGCCGTCCCCACCATTAGTGCTGAGAGAGGGGGTAGACAGGGGGGTCCTGTGAATGCAACGGTTGTACGAGGTTGTAGCAACGCGAGGATGGGGTGTCATGGTCCGGGATGGAGCACAGGCACGTCAGGGTGCACCTCATAAACGACTTTGACCGATGCTAATCAGTGTGATGTGGAAAGTGTGATGTGGAAAGAATCCCAGGATAAGAACCGCAGCTATGGGGCAGCTGAGGGACACACCGGGGGGGACGGTGGGTTCCGGGCGGTTACACGTACCCCGCCGCCGCTGTTGAAATGCCCTCGTCCGTCGCGCAAAGAACTGCACAGACTTGACCCTCCTCAACCTTCAACATGGTCCCAGGGGAAACCTGCGCAACGAGACTTGTTGACGTGGACGACAGACGTCGGAAAGCAACATGGCGTATATCCGACCGAAGTCAACGTGAACAGGGCAACATTAGAGAAATTGTGACATACCTGAGGCATCCCAGACGGTTCGACTATATTCGGCTCGTGCGCCATACCGGCTCGTTAGGGTTCGACCAGTTTCCAAAGCCGGGTTATCCCATTCATTTGATAATGTTGTCAGGAGTATACAGGCTGGTATTGCCCAACTGGAGCTAGTGACGGCCTTCACAACGTCAATGAACGCCGTGCAGGCTTGGCGCAACCTAGGCGTGCCCGTCCGTTGCACGACTAAATAAGCAACGGACGAAAAGCCCTGCCATGCCGAATGAAGCTCTCCCGTTCACGGAAGTCCCCGCGGAAGTCCCCAAGTAGGTTAACGTACGACCCAACTGTCAGGCAGTCCTCGACGTTGTCCGTCTCTCCATTGTGCAAATCATGTCTTGCTCTAACCTTTGACTTCGCGTAACCGTGACAACTAAAGCTCGTCTTTTGCCCGTTTGCTGTACCGTAGCAATCCTGCAGCTCGCACACAGCAAGCCAGCAAGAGGACGAACCTGTGTAGCAATAATTTTAGCTGCCCATCGCGTATCTAAACCGAGATGGCCATCGAAACCATGCCAGGCAAGCTCTTAAAGGTCACGGTGCATGGGGCAACCATCACATCGATACTCTACACTGTAACAGCTGGGGGAGCCCCGTGCGATGGCTTGCTTTTCGGTAAGGGGCACAAGTTGCAACCTGCAGCTAGTAATTCTTGTCAGTAAGATGCCGCACGGAAGTCCACGGCACTATGCACAGGAGAAACGGTGGCGACGACCACGCAGCACTTACGGGACGACGATGGTGAGATACCTGATGGGTCATGGTCAGCTCAAACCATATTTGGCCCGCTGGAAGTTGTTTTGGCGGTGGAACATGGTTTGCTGGAACCACGAAACCCAGCGGGTCCGAAGCCGTCTCGGGTACCTTATCCTGCTTTCTGGCTTTGAGGTTACTTCGGTTACGTTGCTGCCTCAATATGCTCCCAGCCCATCGATCCCGGTGTGCCGTTCATCCGCAGTGGCGGGTTCCAACCACTTTGGGGGTGTGTAGCGTGCAGCTGCACTCCGAACCGCACCATGCACCCTCAACCCGGATCCCTTACAGACACGGCAACCGTCACGGAGTCCCGCGCAGCCGTTACCGCTGCGACGTGCTGCGCTTCCACATGCAGCTTCTATGACGATGCTGGGGAGCTACTGGGTGGGTTATTGGGCTTGTGCAGATACGTCGGGCTGCATGAGCTGGCGGCCGGTTGCGCAATGCGGCGTGGCTCTGTGTGAGGACTGGCCACGCGATTAAATCCGAACGCTGACATGATGTTGAACTTATGTTGGCCTCGAGTGCACTGGCGGGACGAGACCCGCGGCGTGTGCCTAATGCGCCTGTTGAACAAGAGCCAGATGGATGGGAGATCGTGGAAAGCCCGGCATCCCTCGCTGCTGAGTAAATAGACTCGGGGAATGCCAACTGCGTGACTGGGCCGGCTGTAGCGGACGTTTGACAAATACATTGGCACAGCAAGGCGAACATTGCGGTTTCCGGCGCCAGGAAGCAGCCCGTTGAGGGACGGTGCCGCAGGTACAAACGGCAAGCGGTTCTTGAGGTTCACTGGCCCGCATCTGCCCACTGTGATCTCCTACGAGCTGCAGAGTCAGCGTTGCACGATCTAACGCGGCAGCAGCCGGCACCGTTGCTGGGGTGGCTGTCGTACCGCCCTGCCGCTGCCGCCGGTCCCTTGCGGCCTACGATGCGGGAGAGCGCCGTGACGCAAGCGGTGCTGCGGCGGCAGCTGGCCCGACATGGCGGCCGACAGGCGGCGCTGCTGATGCTGGTTTCGACGGGTGGGGACCACAACGGCGCGACGCTCACGTGGCAATGCAGGTGCGGTGGCGAGGGTGCCGGGATGGGCTCAGAAGGGTGGAGCGGCTGCGGTGTTCCCAATTGGAGGATTAGACAGGAGAGGGCTTCCTGAGTGTAGGGCAGGAAGGCAGGACACCTTCGCAAACCCATCTGTTGGTGCTGGCGGCTTTGGGCTTTGAGCTGTCTTCCTGTATCAATCGCGCTCACAGCGGTCCGCTATTCGTTTGCCTCCCGTGACAGGTGCTTCCAAGCCCGACTTTCGAAAGCCACCGGGGAAATGTTGTTGGAAGCTGTCGAGCTTCAGACACTGAACCTTGGGGGCCACACGGGGCAGGCGGCGTACCAGCAGCTCAGCCCCGCTGCAGCGCTCTCGCCCGCCTGCAACACGTCGGGTCCGGCCGCAGCCCTACAGCAACAAATGCTGCAGATTTCATTCTCTGCTGCGGCGGCGCCAGCCCCAGGCTGCGCCGTGCCGCAGCCGCCGCCATTGGCGGCAGAGGGACCTTACGGCGCGTCCTTCGCTCTGCCCGGTCACGACCTTGCTGCCTTGGCGGCTCTGGCCGCCGGGGCGCGCGGGCAGGTCACTGCAGTGAAGCAGCACTGCGAGGCACTGCTGGCAGGCCTACAGGAACTGTGCTGCCAGGCGGTGGCGGGTGAGGCGGCGGTAGCGGCACTGCGACACCGCAGGGACACATTGTTGGCGCAGCTCGCGCGGACATATTGACCGCCACCACATGATGGCGCAGCACAGCGGTTGCGCTTGTGGATGTCGGTGAGGCGCGGATAGAGATGTTGTCTGGACCAGTGGGGTGACGCTCTGAACACAGTCTTGGTTTTGCACATTTTGGCCGGGCAATGACATTGAAAACTGATGTTGCAGGATTTGGCTTTTTAGCGAGTAATCCGCGAATATGCGTATCCATGTGCTGACCATAGCAGCTTGCATAGGGGACGGTTGGTTCGCACCAGGTGTCGCAGCCCTACCCTTACCTTCCCTTACTTAGCTGATCAGAAGACTTTCACACGATTTCCGTTCGGCTGAAGACGCCTTCCTGCACAGGATATTTATTCCGCCTCGCAAGGCTCGTAAGTCAACGCCGTATGCGTTGTCGGCTGTCAATTCACTAAGCCGTTGGCAGTTAGGCACCCCAAAGCACAGCGAGAGCCCGCGAGAGGCCGTGGACTTCATGTGAATCACGTCTTTTGTTGTATGGCATAATGTGTTTTTGTTAGAGGATAGCCGCGAATAGCTGTTCTATCGTCGTCGCTAGTCCTCGCCGGTGAATTCCGGTTGGGACTGACGGCACGGCCGCACAGTTGGGTGTATACTCGTACATCGATAGGTATGTTTCGTTCAAATTATCACGGAAAATTTGTATACGATTGGTGTTCGCAAGCTTCTAGCGTGGACGCCAGCGGTTGGCAAGTGCCTACAGACAATATCCTAAGTGCACAATTCAATCTCTAAGGAAGAATTACGCGAACTCCATCCACTTCTACATAAACCATCTGAGGCCACGTTACAATCGCTCTACTGCGTACAGGGAATCAAGCATTTACCGCACAGGCAACTTACAGCACCTATGAATCTGCAACCATGCTGAACTAATGCAGATGTAATCTCTCATGGCCGATAACCTTTGCACTCTGCCGACGACCTCTCGTACGGCACCGACCTCGCGACAAGCAATCCGCGTCTCCAATTAGCTCTTCTCAACTTTTGATATTACATAACAGATACACCCTGGTTACAATGCCTTATCTTGACATTTACTCAAAATGACGCGCTGTGTCGACGTGGAACATTTGGCTTTAGTATCTACATATATACATGTTTCTTAGCATACACATGGCGTCTGTGATGCAACTGAGAGGTGCTAAGCTTTGAGGCTTCTTGAAAGGTGTGCAAATTTGCTTTTCATAAGCTTGGCGTCGGCTTCCACATAAATTGTTATGAATGTTATCTGGAATTGGTTATCTTTCGAAATAGATGCTTACGATGTGCGTTTGTGAGCTTGCGCCGGAGTCTTTTGTGTAAACGATTGACTCGTGGTTCTCGTGTGCTTGTTCAGCGGCAACTATTTGTGCACATGCATAATGTTAGTTTGTATCCGTTGTAATTAATGTGTGCTCTCCTCGGTGAATCCAAGGTTGGTTCAATGGAGCTGATGGCTCAGTCAGTGCCTGGCGCGACTTCTGCAGCACTCAATCGCAATGTTCATTATGACAACTTATTAGCGGCATGTCAACACTTGATCCGCATACCTCTTGGACTTTCTGTGATTTCTTGCATTTTTCTATTTTGCGCTAACCATGCAGGAAAGCCCGCCGGAATGTCGGCCGCTGAAGCTGATGATGAAATGCACGAAATGGCGGATGTTGCCGATGCTCTCGGCGCCTTGGCGTCTGTGGCAGCTGCAAGGTGAAGCTTGCGCAACCCTTGTGCAATATCTGCACCAATTTCGGCGGCGTGAATGATGATTCTTACCTTTGCTTGCATCCCTATGGGATTATATGTCACAGCCGGGGGGAGGTGCGAGGGGGTTCACCGTCGCGACCGACCCTGGGCCCGTCGGCTGTGCCGGAGAATCCGGCTTTGGGCCAAGGCAGGCAGCGATGGATGCAGCGACCAGAGATGCAAAAATGGGTGCAATGCAACAAGTGCCAGAAATGGCGCAAGGTGAGCGTGACGCGCTGGCGGTTACGATTACGATTTTTCGTGCTATGCAATTCTCAGTTTACTTAATTTATACTTGGTGTGCAATTAAATTTATTGCAACCCAACAGGTGCCTTACAACCTTAAGGATGAAGAGCTGCCTGAGGACTGGGAGTGCAAGCACAACGTGTGGGACATGCGTCATGCATCCTGCATGACACCCCAAGCCCTTTCTAACGAGGAAATTGATCAAATCTTGGCTCTCCAGGTCAGGAATGGTTTTCTGTCCGTCGAGTGTGTTTGGGGTTCCGAAACCTGCACGCGCTCATAGTGTGACATTTCCCTCTGTTCCCCAGCAACAACACGAGCAGCTACTTGAACAGCAGCTCCAGCACGATGCGCAATACGAGGAACCACCTTTCGAGGAGGCTGAGCCAGATTACTATGATGGTGACGGGTAAGCCAAAATCTCACCTAATCGGTGACGGAACCACGTGGGAAATGATGAGGGACTTCGTGGCGTTTGCAAATGCATTCCAGGGGCGAGGATGACTATGTCGACGGCGAGGACGACATGGGCGACGCAGGCGATGACGACCTTGATGCCAAGCGCATGCGAGCGAAATTTGGGAACCGCCCAAAGATCAGGCGTGCTGGATCGGACGTTCTGCCGGCGGGCATGCCCAGCCCTGGCAGGCGCGGAGGGAGAGGCGGCCGTGTCAGCGGCTCACGCGGACGCGGCTTGACCCCCCGTGGAGGACGGGGTAGCCGCGGTGGGCGAGGAGCTAGTCGCGGTGGACGGGGAGCACGCGCCGCAGGGGCGGGTCTGCCCCGTAGTCGCTCGGGGGGGCGCGCGTTCGGCCGGGGTCTTCGCGGAGTCAGTGAGGCCGCGGAGGCGCTGCTCGGAATGGGCGTGGCGGGCGAGGGCGATGTGTACGACGCTGAGGTACGCATTGCGGAAAGGAGCACCAATAGCAGCCGAAGCGCCTCGAGCTATGCCCAGAGCACACTCCCCATGTCAAGCGGGGTAGTGGCATTGAAGGGCTCGTTCGTACGGCGAACACCGTCTTGACATCTCCGTGACGTGTGGTTGCCAAATAGTGCATGACAGCGGCGCCTTTCCCTGTACCCTAGGTGAACCCCCTGCTGGCGATGGACCCGGGGGAGCACGTGGTGCTACAGCGGCCGGACTTTCCATACCCGCGGGACACGCTGCGGCCTGGACGGGTCGTCTGGGCAAAGGTCGAGGGGCACGACTGGTGGCCAGCGAAAATTGTCCGTCGCAGGGCTGTTCCCCGCGAGGTAAGGCGGAGAATTCTTTGCAGAGGATGCTGTGGAGGAGTACTAGGGCCGGGTAAACTCGAAAATCGAATCAAGGCATGGGACCAGCAGGGCAGGACTAGGTGGGGCCGCTGCCTAACAAACGAATCTAAGCGTGCCGTAATGCGTCGCTGGTCGTTTGGGGGTTGTGTTGTAAAACAATGCGGATCGTCCGGGGGACCGGGTGGGGACCGCTATTCACGGACCTGAGTCTCCTGTGGTCCTTCGTAGGTCGGCCCGCCACCCGGTGGCCACGCCTCGGTGCTGCTGTACATCCCGGTCGTGTTCTTCACCAACAAAGGCATTCCCGGGGAGGTGGAGGAGCGGCTGGACACGGCGCAGGGCATCGTAGCAGCTACAATGCGGGCGCTGGGCATGGGTGAGCCACTGAGGGCGAGGGAAGGCTCGCGGTACTGCTTGACGGCTCATCACGCATCTCCTGGCGGGCGCGGGGGTGCTATGAAGCAGCGCCAACTTGGCAAAGAGACGCGGAGCGTAGCATGGAAATGCTCTGTGCCTAGTTGCGCCATCGCTCCATCGCTAAATATGCAAACCGTGCAACGACAGCATACGAAGGGGCTGCTGATTATTAGGGCCAATGGGGACCTCCTCCGCACAATGGTACTCACTGGAACGTCAAGTACCATGTAGAGCGATGCCACCCTTTACGTTTCGCGTTAATGCGGCCGTTTGCCGCGTCGTGCGCCGCCCCGCGCCCGCGGTGGTTGACCTGATATCAGGCGAGGACGAGGAGGATGAGGAGGCGGAGTACGCCTGGCTGCCCCTGGACTGCCTGAAGCCTTTCAAAGTGGGCGACATCAGCGGCAACGCCGGGGAGACCGGCGCGATCGTGGACCAGAACCTGCGAACCTCCATTGCGCACGCGGAGGCTGCCATGCGGCAAGCTGAGCAGCCCGCCAATGCCGCCAGTCTGCTCGCGCCGGACGCTAACGGCGGAGTGAGAGCGAAGCAGGAGGGTGGCGGCTTGGACAGCGATCTGCTGGCAGACGGGGCCAGGGTAGGGCTGGCCGAGGAAGATTTCCAGAGCGACTCCGACGGCGGATGGGGAGCGCCAGCGCACTTTCAGACCGCGGTCGCGCGGGCGTTCGGTCGCGGCGGCCGGGGTGGCGGCCGAGGTGGCAGGCGCGGCAGGGGCCGCGGACGCGGTGGCAGGCGTGGCCGCGGCCGGAGAGGCGTCGTGGCGAGGTGGGTGTGTGGGCTCGTGGACTAAGAGGTCGAGTAACCTGGCACTTGCACAGGCGCAAGAGACCGCATCGCCCTGCCGACTCGATTGGTCTGCTGGGGACACATGGGCTACCCGGCTGCCTGTGCCCGTGCATTCTGCATCATGCAAGGAGGAATGGGCGGCCTGTTGGGAGCGGGCATGGTCCGTTTTACTCCGCCACTGATCTTCGGGTTGGAAGTGCGTTTCCGGAGCGGGCGTTCTTCCCGGCATGACAAGAACGCTTGCACGCTCAGCGCATAACACACGCCAGGCGCGCGCTTGATATTTGATCCAACACGAAATCATTTTACGGTACGGCAGGCGTGAAGGTTAACAGGCCGTGTCTCATGGATGGCTGGTCACCATTTTTACCCTTCAACTTCTACTTCAGGCCCAGCGACGAGGAGGATGACTTCGATGAATTGCCGCTGGAGCCGCTGGCGTTGAACCCCGCGGATCCCTTCGCTGCCGGCGCTGCGGACGTGCCCCCTGTCCAGAAGAACCTGGTGGAGGCCATTTATGGCTGGCGCTTCCCGCTCACTGAACAGGAGAAGGCGCAAGAAAGGTATGTCATCGAAGTTATGGATGCCGGTAGCGCTGCAAGACAGTGACGGAGGTTGGGCGCATGTAAGCCGCAGCGCAGCCTAGGCAAGCCGCCTTACGGTGTCGCTTGGCACAGAGGCGCCCGACGGAGCGCAAACATGGGAACCAGAGTCTGAGTGGCGCGGTTGACGGGCAGCGGCATGTCGGTATGTTTTGCATGATAATGTTGTGGAGAAGGTTTCAGTATCACAAGGCCTTTGGGTTAATAAGGGTTCAGGCATGAGCTGGCGCACCAAATCCCGTTGATCTTACAGGGAGCGTCAGCGCCTGCTTGAGGTGGAGCGGCACCGCATCCTGGATCGCCTCCGTAAGAGCTCTTCGGCCGGCACGTCCAATGCGGAGGCGATCGCTGACGCGGTGGCTGCCGCCACCGCTGCCGCGGGCGCGGCGGCTGCCGCCAGCAAGGCCGCCGAGGCCACCGCAGCAACCACTGCTGGCGTCCTCCCGGCCGCAGCCTCTGGCGCCGCGGCAGCGCCCGCCGGTCATCACGCCGATCGCATGGCTCCAGATGAGGCGGACGCGGCCGCAGCTCTGCTGGGATTTGGCGACGAGGCGCCCGATACAGCCGCACCAGGAGGCATGGCATCCGCCGCCGGCATAGCGATGGCGGCGGGAGTTGTGGGTGCGTTGGACGGCGCGGATGGCAATGCGCTCCTTGGCGCGCTGGCCTTGGACCGGGAGCCAGAATATCTGGTGAAGTGGGCGCACCGGAGCCACATCCACAACGAGTGGGTGAAGGAGAGCGTTCTGATGGGCATGTCGCGTAGGAAGCTGCTCAACTTCAAGAAGCGTCACGGCGACAGGCCCTGCAACGCGGTGGACGAGGCGTGGACGCGGCCGGAGCGCTTCGTGTCGCGGCGGCCGTCGCCCACGGGCCCCGGTTGGGAGGTGCTGGTCAAGTGGTGCGGGCTTGGGTACGAGCAGGCGACCTGGGAGGTGAGGACGGTTCGACGGGGTGGGGGCTGTGGGGCTTCCCAGGCACATGGGGCACAGCTGCCCCGCCTACGCGAAGGGACTGCTCCACCCGCGGCGCCGCGTATCGAGCCGTCGAGCGTTGGATATTTATTGGGGCCCCATAGACCTGCCGTCTGTTGCCTGGCGGCTGCTATACCCAGTACACAGAACCTTCTCATCAATGAACAAGAACCTTAATAACATCCATATGCAATCATGTGCGACCGACCTGAGCAGGCCGAAGGCAACAAAGCTCTGCTGCAGCCCGAGTACGTGGCACTGCATACCGCCATGTGGTCGCGCTGCAAGCGGGCGCTGCACAAGGCATCCCGCGCCGCCGCCGATGCCGCGGCGGAGGCGCTGGCGGCCGCCACGGCCCATGGCTCGCGGCCGCTGGCGGACTTGCCTGAGCAGCCCGCCTACGTTGCCGGGGCGCGGCTATACCCGCACCAGCTGCAGGCGGCGAGCTGGCTGCGACGGATGTGGGCGGCGGGTCAGCACGCAGTGCTGTCGGATGACATGGGGCTGGGCAAGACAGCCACGGTGGTCACGTTCCTGCAGAGCCTCATGTGGGTGGAGGGCTGGGACACGAGTGCTGGATGGAAGTACAACTCTGGGGCCGTGTGGGGGCCGACCTCGACGGAGCGTCCGTATTTGGTTACCAACGATTGGTCAATGTCTTGCCTATTTCTTTGCTACGTCGTCCTGCTTCGCTGTCACCGGCAGAAGCGGCAACCACTAGCACTTCCGCTACTTGTGGCGGATTCGCTGTGGTGACGGACATGTGGGGAACTGATGCACGAGGCACGGGACCAGACGGGAAGCAGGCCTGCTTACAGTCAGACTACACATACAGGAAATAGCAAATCCCTTTTGTTGGGGAAAAATTCAAGTCACTCTAGGCCAACTGTTCGGGAGGTTCTGGGCATCTGCCTCACGTTCCCCAACGTTGCCAACTGCACCCTTGCAGCCACGACTTTAAGGTGACAGGGCCGCTTCTGGTCGTCACTCCTCAGGTGCGCCGACATTCACTAGCAGCGCTTTCCGGCTCGTGGATCAGCCACGACAGCCATTCACTGTAAGGAATATTCTTCCCGAGGGCAGCACCGTGAATAATGGCAGCCCTGCTGCGAAGAGCCTCATTTTTTCAATGTCGTTCTCTACATCCGTGCACCCGCACCCGTTGACAGGCCATGCTGGACTTCTGGGAGGGCGACTGGAACTTCTGGGCCGCCGGCACAGTCGGGGACCCCCCCACACACGCGGTGCCTTGCAGAGGCAGCCACCGGGACGCGGCCGCCATGGCGGCGGCAGCGGCCGTCAACGCGGCCGGTGGCAACTCGGTGAACGTGGTGGTCTACCGGGGCTCCACGGCGGCCCGCACATTGCTGCACGAACAGGAGCTGTGGCTGTCGCCTTCCTCCCTGGACCGCAAAGGCTCCATGGGGCGCGGGCGGGAGGACTGTCCCTCCAAGGTTCGTAGAGCTCGCTGGTTTAGGACGGGGTTGCCTGCGCCGACGTGGGTGCTTGGGACCTTGTGCCAAAGCGATTGGATGGACGGGAGCTGCAAATCATGGGAAGCGTGTATGTGTCTTGAGTAAAAACATACGCAACAAGATTTTCGTCGCAGCTAATTGTCTTGATGGTTGAGGCACGTTTGCCTGTCCTAAAGTGACGCGACATTCACACCGTCCTGCTTAATGGAAAGCTTGCGCAAGCTGGGTTCGCCCAAATAACTGCGCCGGCGGCTCCACCTCGCACAGGTGCCGAAGGCGGACGTGGTGATTGCCGGCTACGAGAACGTCTTGACCGATCTCGCTATCCTCAAGGTGGGGGCGTGGTATTAAGCTCTAGAGTCCGCAGCAATTAGGTGTTGGTGATGGCCTCATGGCATTAATCTCATGGCACTCCTGTCCGGCACCATTCATTGCAAACTTGCGTCCGCGCGTCTGGAACGCTATCCGCAATCTTTCCCTGGCTCCACAAACTTACCCTGGCTCCGCTGCCTGGCGGCATTCAGGCGATGCCCTGGGAGGCCGTGGTGGTGGACATGCGGCAGCGCGGGCGCGGCATCACCGGCCGCAACACGGGCGCGCTGGCAGAGCTGGCCGGCAGGCACCGGGTGCTGCTCATGGGCAGTAACCCCGCGGCGGCGTCGCTGGAGGACATCGCGGGCTTTGCACAGCTCATTCGACCGGACGTGCAGGTAAGGCGAGCTGCGCGTGGGTGGAGTCATGGAGGCGGGTAGCTTCAGGCCGAAGCATGCGTCGCCGCCAGCAACCTCCGGGGATTGCAGGACGGGACGGGTTTCTCATGAACCGCGTGCGTCCCGGCACAGCCCCGTCCGGCGGGGTTCGGTCGCGGGCTCCTGCATGTGCACCAGGCTGCCGGTAGGCATGCTGCAGGGAGGAATTGCATCTTGCATGGCCTCACATGGGTAGGAGCGGCATGTCTCTTGCCACGGCGGCACCCGCTTTTCCATCCGCTTACAGCGCCCCTCACTGAGGTCATTTGCATCACTCATGCACTCGTTTTACGCACTCTTGGTGTGTGTGCTACTGCTGTCCCCGTGAAGGTCTACGACCCGGAGGACTACATGGCCAGCGAGGGCGCCGCCGAGGCAGCACGCGCCCGGCTGGCCGAGGCGCTGGAGGCTCGGTGCTGCCGGCGTCTGGGCCGCGAGCTCGTCCGTCACGTGACGGCGAGGCGGGAAGTGCAGGTGGGCGCGAAGCCGCAGGGAACGGGGCCGCACTGGGGGACCTGCGGACAGGCAAGCATGATTCAACGTCTTGCACACAACGTACTTCCAGGGTGACGGGCACTCGCTGGCGCGCAGCCGTGCACTCTGCGCAGCTCGTGCGGGGGGAGCCGCGGTCTCAGCTGTCGTACGGCTGCTGACGTGGCGCCGATGTGGTCGCGGGGTGTCGCGTGTTGTCCCCGCACCTCAACGTGCCGCAGGTCCCGGTGGAGATCAGCGACATGCAGGCCGAGTGCTACCGCGCCGTGCTGGCCCGCCACTTCGAGGTGCTGACCGACCCGCGGCCGCCCCGCCACAGCGGCCACCGCGCCGCCATGCTCAGGCACATCTGCAACGAGCTGCGGAAGGTGCGTCGCTGCGACTCCGCGACTCCGCGCAGCCCCTACATTGACCACGGCAGCTCAGATCTTGTCGACCCGCGCATGGCGCAGACCTTGGCCGCTAGCAGCAAAGCGGGTTTCGTGTTGTGCGTGCCGGTATCGATGGACCCCACTTTTGCTCCGCCCCCCAGGTGTGCAGCCACCCGTTTCTGCTGGAGGAGTTCCGAACAGAGGCAGCTGAGGAGGCTCTGGCACCCGGCGGAGCACCGGCGGGGGGGACTGCGGTGGCAGGTGCCGACGGCGCCGCACCCGACGGCCTCCACTCGCGTGCCAGCCTCACGGGCCGCAGCAGCGGCGCCATCCCGGGGCAGGCCGCTGCTGCCGCTTCCGCACCGGCGGAAGCGCTGCTGGCAGCCAGCGGCAAGCTGGCGGTGCTGGACAAGCTGCTCCAGGAGCTGCGGCGCCGCGGGCGCAGCGTCCTTGTCCTGTCGCAGTCCCCCAAGGTGCGGTTGCTCCCTGGCAGGGGAGTGCGGGTTGCAGGTTGCTTGAAGGGTGTCGTTCAGCGATACGGAGCCGAGGTGGTGTTTCACTTCACTGGGTGCGCTGGGGCGAGGAAGTGCTCTGGGGCCTGGGCGCACCGGGTGCGGATTGCGACGGCGGGAGGTGATGCTGATATAGCTGTCTGGTATCACCTTGTATTGGGGACGTTGTCTCCACGTAACCGCGCCAGTGTGAGTCTGAACCTCGGAACTGCCGAACGTTCTCCACATGCACCGCAACAACCCACAACGCAGGCCCTGGATGTGCTGGAGTCCTACACGCAGCGGACCTTCGGCCCCAGCGCCGCAGTGCGCATCGACAGCTCCACACCCTCGGCGCAGCGCCACGCCAACGTGGCCGCCTTCAACGCCGCTGCGGAGGCAGCCGCCGCCGGCTCGCCGGCGACATCCAACGGCGGCGCGCCGCCGAGCGCCGCAGCGGCCTCCTCCCCCTCCGCCACACCTGGAGGAGCAGCAGCCGGCGCCACGCCCTTCATCGTCCTGTCCACATCCCGGACTCTGGGCCTGGGTACCAACCTGCCCTCTATCCGCGCTGTCATTATTTTCGACGGTGATTGGCATCCGCGGCTAGACATGCAGGCCCTGCGCCGGGCCCACCGCCTTGGGGAGCCTGGTCAGCTGGCAGTGTACCGCCTGTACGCTCGCTGCACAGTGGAGGAGCGGCTGCTGCAGCTGGCAGACCGGCGGAAGGGACTGGAGCAGGCGTTCCAGGGTGGGGCTGGGTCCACTGCAGCCTCGGGCGGCAGCGCAGCGGCGCGGGGCGCCGCGGCGCCGGGCGGCACCGCCAGCGGCTTGAAGGCCCTGGAGGAGGTGCTCAAATGGGGCACAGCGCAGCTATTCAAGCAGGGTGCCGACGGCACCGCCGCGGCGGCGGACGCCGTCGCGGGCGACGCTGGGGCCGCAGGGCTAGATGGCGCCGGCGTCAGTGGTAGGCGTCAGGAGCGGGGCACCTACACGGCTGAGCAGATCCGGGAGTTGCTGGATCTCGGCCACGCGGCCTGTTGCAGCGCCAGCGGTGCAGGCGGCGCAGCTGACGCGGCGGCGGCAGCGGCGACGGTGTCACCGGAGGCGGACGGGGGGGATGTCGTGATGGCGGGCGGCGAGGGGGGCTCCTGCGCTTCGCCGGGGCTGGCCGCCAGCTGCGGCGTGCCGCTGGGACCCGGCCTGGAGATGGTGACGGTGCGGACGTGGGCTGACGTGGACAAGGGACTGGAGGACGACCTGGCGGCTGTGTCTGGTGAGTGATGACGGCACCTGGCACTTGGTACATGGCAGCATGGGAGAACCAGAACAGTCTTGCTCGAGCATCTCGCGGAATCAAGCCGGCAGCAATCAAGACTATCGAAACCCGGAACTCATATCGGGCATTCCTGGTTTGGGTGGACAACAGGCCGTGTGCATGTTCGTGTTCGTCGGTGTGTGGGTGACAGTTGCCTTCAGAGGAAGCGTGTGCGGTCCTGCAGAGGTATACAGCTGGTGTTTTAGGTTTGGTTTGATGTGCGTCGATGTGTGACCCCTTTCCTGCAGATGAGGCCGACGAGGAGATGCCGGAGGACATTGAGGGCATGGCGGAGGACGACCCGCAAGGCGGCGGGGGCGCCGCCGAAGCCGCCGGCGCGTACCTCGGCGGCGCAGACGGCGGCCTGGGTGGCTACGCTAACGGCCTGCTGTCTCTGGGCCGCGCGGACTCGGGCGCCGTGGCGGGTTTCAGTGGTGGCAGCGGCGGCAGCGCCCTGTATTGGTCCTCTCTGAGGGCGCTCCGGGACCGGTACGAGGCGATGCGCAAGGAGGACGATGCACATGACGAGGGCCACCAACTGACCACGGGCGGCCGGCGGAGCAGCGTCATGGATATGGACAGGTCAGGGCGGGGAATGGGCGGGGAGGGAGGTTTGGCGGCGTGGCGCCTGGTGCCCGCCTAGCTAGGCACCGTGGCGCTCGCAGCCACATTGTTGATGTTGTCGGCCGGATTAAATTGAAAAAAGAAATAAACCAAAAGAACGAACCCAGGCACAGCCAGAACGACTCAGTATACTTACGTGGTGAGGTACCTGCATAGCAATGGAAGTATAGAGACGGCGCGCGGGCTCGTGGCGGCGCGGTGCCTTCGCCCAACCCGGCCGCCTCACGGCGCCTGTTGCATCGCGCGTCTTGGTTGCGTACGGCAGGTCCGATGTGGCCTCTTGCATTGAGCGGAGGGCTCCAGCGCCACCGGCACGCTTCATCAAATTCTGATGTTGCGACTCCCTCGCGTGGCCCCAAACGTTGCCGCCGCCCTGTTGTTGCCCTTGGACCTTGCCTTGGACAGCCGTGACGATGGCGATGACCTGGGGGACCTGGGCCACGACGATGACGAGGCGGACGATGAGACCTACCGGCCCAGCCGCGGCCCGGGCAGCATGTCGTACGGGCTGCAGGACAGCTACGACGACGGTGCCGGTCCACGTCCGGGCGGACGCGGCCGGGGTCGCGGCCGCGGGCGCGGTGGCCTGCTCTCCGGCAGCGGCCGGGGCCGAGGACGCGGCGGCCGGCGCCGTGTCGACCACGACATGGACGACGGCGGGGCTTACGGTCCTGGCGCGGGTGGCGTGCAGGGGAACGGTGCCCTCACGTCCGGTTACATGGGTGAGGACCGGCCTTTCAAGCGCCGGCGTCGGGGCTTGGGCGGCAGCGGCGGCCCGGACGACGGCGCCGGGGGTGCGGGCGGCCACGGCGACGCGGCGGCTCAGGCGCGTGTGCGGGAGGTGCTGCTGCGGGAGGTGTCCCGGATGGAGGCCGTGAAGAAGGCCATCAGGGACGCCAGCACCCCCGAGTACGCTGTGGCGCAGCGGTCGTACACCCGGCTGAAGGAGGTGGCGCAGGATCTGGAGCTGCATGCGGACTCGGCGGTGGCCATCAGCGACATGGCGTGCCAGGTATAGGGATGGGCGGGCGGTGGGACGGTGACCTCTCGGGCAGGGCGGAAGCCTCTTGGCGCTCCCCCCCAGCCTTTCCTGCCATCAGACTAGCAAGTACTAGTGGCCTGCCTCAAACTGCGGCGCACGGTATGATCGGCAGGGTCATGTTGGGATGCACCGGTGGCTGTTCCCGACGAAGCGGGGATCCATCCGTCCCTGGAACGTGCCTTCCTTGCGCAGCCCTCCACCTCGTCCCCGCCCGCCCGCTCCTGGCACATACGTACGCACGCGTGCAGGTGGCGGACATCCTGGTGATGATGCGTCAGGAGGACGAGGCCCCCTCGGACTTCCAGGACTACACGCTGGTGGCCATCATCGCCGTGGCAGCCCACCTGGTCAAGGTGCAGCTGGGGGAGGACTACGGGCTGAGGCGGCTGGGCGAGAGATACGGCCACGACCTGGGCTCGCTGGACCAGGTGCGGCCGCGTCGGGGTGACGCGCACCGTCGTCTTGGCTGCCTGTGGCTTCCGTCCACGTCCAGACGTGTGGGTTAGGTCGATGTGTGTTGGCAGTGCCTGCGCTGAGGGCCGGGTGGTGTAGCAGTCCGATGCGCGTGTGGGCTATGTATGTGTGTATGTGTGTGTTTCAAAGATGTCTCTGTTACGAAGCGGGCGCGTCGGCACCACCTCTCCAAAGCCGTCATCGCTGGGCGCCGGGCGCCACATCCCGCAGGTCTTTTGGCACATCCTTACGCGGCTCAGCTACTACCGCGAGCTGCACGTCCGGAGCTCCCAGCTGGCCGCCGACGGGGGCCTCTCGCCGGCCGAGGCGGCGACACTGCTGGCGGCCACCGGCGCAGGCGCCGGCGCAGCCGGCGTTGCGGCAGCGGGCGCCGGCGCCGACCGCAGCGGGGCCCGCGGGGCGGACGCTCCGGGCGCTGCGCCGGCGGGCCGCCAGGGCGAGTCCAGTGGAGGCGTTGCCGCCGGCAGCGGCGCCGGCGGCGGCGGCACCCCGGCGCAGCCGGCTTCTGAGGTTGACTCGTTCGCGGTGCGGCTGCAGACCATTCTGCAGTCGGACGTCTCGGCGGTGAGTGTTGGGCCCAGGTGGCCGTCGCGGCGACACACTGTATTTGTGGATTTGTGGCCGGGTGCGTCAGACACGTACATGTACCGGTTCCCTCTCTCTTTGTCTGGCAATCGCTCTTTATTTGGCTATCAAAGCGGGGCATCATCCGCCTTGGTGGAGGGTTGACGTAGATGCGATGTGTGCACTGGCCCCACGCACATCGCTGCCGGGTCTCGCCCTGTCCCACCTCCCTTGCGGCCCTCCCCCTTCCCCCCTTCCCGCGCACACATGTGCAGGTGGTGTATGCGCAGGTGAGCCAGGAGAATATCCCGCTGGGGCCGCTGGCGACGCTGATGCCGCTGCTGCAGATGGCGGGCGTCCTCAACGACCAGAACATGAAGTCGGTGCTCAAGAGCACCCGGGACTGCCAGGAGAACCTGGCGGTGCTGGACCGCTCGCACAGCATCAAGGTGCGCAGACGGGTGGCGGAAACGGGACGGCGAAGGGGGGGAGGCAACACGGGGACAGCAATGGTGTCCAGGGCACTGACAGGTCCTCAGGGGTCCCCGGACGGCTGCCCCTTGCCGTCTCAAGGGTCCATCGTGGCGCTGCCGGCTCGGGCCTGCGCAAGCTGAGTGGGCCACCGTCGAGGGACTATGCTGCTCGGCAGGCGCTCACGCTTAAAAGCTCTAATGCGATAGTAACCAAGGTACCGTAGCTTGATTAGCTGGACGACTCATATTTTTAATAAGCTGCTTTATTGAAAGTTGGCCTAATTAGGTGACGTCCGCCTAATTAGGTGACGTCCGCCCCGCCCTTGCACAAAGCACCAAGCCCTGTGGCCCGACGCGCGACATGCGACTCGGCGTGCGCCGCGTGCGCGGGTATGGGATCCGGGGTAAGAGGTGCCCGCCCCTCCGCCTTTCTCCGTGGTCCCCCCGCAGGTGCAGCAAATCCAGAAGGAGTACCAGGACTTTATGGAGAAGATCCGCAGTAAGGCCCAGGGTGCCATCGACACCGCCAACCGTGAGTACCAGAACGCCAAGGCGACCCTCACGCAGCGCATGAACCTGTACATCGAGTACCTGCAGTCGCAGCTGCCGCTGCAGCGCCTGACAGAGATGGCGCAGCACCTGCAGCGCACCGCGCAGCATGTGCAGCAGGCGAACCAGCACCAGACGGCTGCTGCTGCGGTTGCTGCCGAAAAGGCGGCGCCAGCCGGCCCGGCGGCGGCGTTGGTGGGGCACCTCGACACGGCGACGACGCTGGCGGCCATCGCGGCGGCCATGCAGGGCATAGCGGCTGGCGGCGGCGGTAGCGGCGGCAATGCGGCTGCCATGGCCAGCCTCATGGGCCTAGGTCCCCTGGGCTCTCTGGACATGTCGTCGGCCGGCAGCGCTGGCGCAGCGGCCGCCGCTGTCGCAGCAGCGGCTGCGGCGGCAGCGGCTGCAGCACCGGCGGCCCACAATGCCGCTGCGTCGAACCCAGCTGCCGCGACGGGTAGTGGTGGCAGCACGGATGTGACCATGACCGACACCAATCCAACCCCAACCGCAGCTGCTGCGGCGACGGCTGCTCCTGCCGTTGTCGCGGCGACGCCAGCCGCCGTTGCAGCCGCGGTCCAGCAGCAGCACCCGCAGGTGGCGCACCCCCAGCTACCGTCACAGCAGCAGCAGCCGCAGCAGCAGCAAGCGCTGCCAGTCGTCGTGCCGCCAGGTACAGGGCAGCAGCAGGTCAGCGTCTCTGCGGCGCCGCAGTCCCCGTCCCACCACCCTCAGCCGCAGCCCGCCGCAGCGCACTCACATCACCCGCCGCAGCAGCCGCAGCCGCACCCGCAGTCTCAGCCCCAGCCCCAACCCCAGACGCAGACTCAGGCGCCTACCCAGACCGCGGCGCTTGTGGATCCACGCGCTGCAGCCGCGGCTCTGGCTGCAGTTGTGGCTGCGGCGCCGCAGTCGGACCACCTGCTCGCCTCCCTCGCTGCCAACCGCATCTCCCTGGACCAGCTGCCTGAGCACATCCGGACGCAGCTGGCGGCCCTCAGCGGCGGACGACCCATCCAGGCCTACCTTGAGCAGCTGGTGACGGCTGGTGGCCAGGGCAGCTCCGTGGCGGCCGTCGCGGCAGCGATGGCTGCTGCGACGGCGGCCGCAGCCGCGTCGGGCGGGGTGTACCGCACATCAACATCGGCGCCCGGCAGTGCGGCGGTGCCGCAGGCCGCTGCGCCGGCGAGCCAGGCGGGTGCTGGGGCGCATGGAGCTTCGGCGGCGAGTATAAAGACGCCGACTCCGGCAGGGGCAGCGGCGGCGGTTGCGCCGGGGCTCCCCGCGGGCGCCGCACTGCTGCAGCAGCAGCCTGTGGCTCGACGATCGTTGAGCGGCGGCAGTGCTGGCCGGCCGCCGTTACCGGGCAGCGGCGCCGCGGGCAGCTCTGCCGTCGCCGCCATGTCGGTGTCGCCGCCCAGTTCCTCGGCGGCAGCGGCCCCTCCGAAGCTCCACGTCGCCGCATCGGCAGCGCAGCCCCACGCAGCGGCTGCTGCCCAACAACATCAACACCAACAGCAGCAGCAGCAGCCCCACCCGCACATCGCAGGACAGCAGCAGCAGCTCACGCAAGAGCAGCATGCCGTTACAGGTGCCGGTGCTGCAACAACAGCGCCGACGGCGGCAGCGGCGGCTTCTGCTCAATACGGCGTGCAACAGCCCGCCGCGGTCATGTCGGCCGCGTCCTCTTACCAGCAGCTGCTGGTGCAGCAACACCACGCGATGCAACGCGCGCTGGGCCCGCCGCCACCCGGCATGCCCAACGTCGCCCGCGCCGCGCCTTCTGGCGCCGCGCCTCCTCCTCCCGCGCAAAGTCAACCCTCGGCCGCACAGCCAGCTGCCTCGGCCCCAGTGGGTGCCCACCCACATGGCGACGAAGGCAGTGGTGCAGCGGCCGCCACAGCCACCGCGGCGGAGCGGGCCTGGCAGGGGGCCTCGTCTGTGACCCGCACTGACGGGGCGACCTCCCCGCAGATGTCGGATGGGGAGGCCCGCGCCGCGAGGGGAGGGTCGGCGGGCGGCTCCGCGCGGAGTGTGTCCCCTGCGCGGTACTCGGACGCGGCGGCGGCGGTGGCAGCCGCAGCTGCGGCGGCGGCGGCGGCGGCCGCCCAACAGCAGCAGCAGCAGCAACACCAGCAGTTGTTGGCCGCAGCCGCGCAGCAGTACCAGGCCGCGCTGTCCGCAGCTGCCCAGCCTCGCGTCACCGCTGTGTCCCATGACACCGGCCACACGTACCAGGCGCAGCATCCCGTCGCTGCGGCCAGTGGTGCAGCAAGCCCGGCCGCGGCGTCTCCCTCCAACAACGCGCAGCCGCATATGACCCCGTCGCTACCGCCGCCGCTCCCACAGCAGCAACAACAGCATCAGCACGGTGCCCTTGTGTACGGCGATGTGCCTAACCCCGACGCCACAACTGGCTTTGCCGCCCACGCTACGGTGGCCCACCTGGGTCAGCACCCTCAGCAGGCTGGGGTGCCACTGCTGCCCGTGCAGGCAGGGGCGGAGTACGCGGCGGCCGGCCCGGCGGCCGGAACCTCGGGCGGTGGCGGCGCCTCACCCGACGTGGCGACGCAGCCGCAGGCGCCGGGCGCCGCGCTGGACTGCCCCTCA
Source organism: Eudorina sp. 2006-703-Eu-15 (assembly GCA_003117195.1). Classification (NCBI taxonomy): domain Eukaryota; kingdom Viridiplantae; phylum Chlorophyta; class Chlorophyceae; order Chlamydomonadales; family Volvocaceae; genus Eudorina; species Eudorina sp. 2006-703-Eu-15. The sequence goes on from BDSI01000191.1 coordinate 159,857, forward strand.
GCGTCCGTGGTGGCCACGTTGGCGCACACCCACTCGGCTCTGCCGGCGGACCCCGCACCCCAGGCGCTGCAGCCGAAGACCACCTCCCCGACGCCCGTGCCGCTGCAGCCCGCACAGCCGCAGCATCGGCGGCCCTCAGGGGGCGGTTCCGCGTGTGCGGCAGAATCGGTGCCGGCGTGCGTCGTGCAGCACAGCTACGGCGGCGGAGCGGCTACGGCGCCGGCGTACGTCATGCAGCAGGAAGCCGCGGGCGCGGTGACGTCCGCCTTGGCCGCGGCCGCGGCGGCGGCAGCTTCAGCGGCCGCAGACCCGCACCTGCAAGCCCAGGTCGGCGCGCACCACGCGATCCAAACGCAGCAGTCGGTTGCACCGCCGGGGGTCGTGATGCCCTCCTCGGGGACGGCTGCGGGCAGTGTGACTGCGGCGCTGATGTCCGCGGCTGCCCTAGCAGGCGAGCCTGCTCAGGGCCCGGCGCAGACAGCAGCAGTCACGAGCCTCGGCATGGACGCTGCGGCCGCTGAGCGAGGAGGCACGCAGGGGGCCTACGGTCTGGCGACAGCGGCTGCCCACCCTGGAGTCGAGGCCGCGCATCCGCCGGGTGCGGAGGCAGCACCGCAGCAGCACACCCACGTGTGGTCGCCACCGCAACAGCAGCAAGCAGGCGCGATTGATGGCGCAGGGATGTCCGTCGCTGGCGGCTTCGGCGGTGTGACTCATTCGGCGGTGGACGCGCAGGCAGCGGCGGCTATGCCGACAGAGGAGCAGAGCAGAGCGGCGCAGGTGGCCCAGAATGATGCGCAAGCCGCCGCCGCAGGGTTGCAGTCCACGCACGCGGCTGTCGTGCCGGGCGGGGAGCCGGCCGCTGCGGGGCAGCCGCAGCAGCAGCCGGGTTACATGGCGCAGCAACAGACGCAGTCCGAAGCAGCTGCTGGGCCCACATCTCCGAACGGCGGGCAAGTGTCCGCATCCGCTGCGGCCCAGCATCACTCGGAATCTCACACAGGCAGCGCCACTGCGCAGCTGCAGCCTGATCCCCAGCAGCTGCAGTCGTATCAGCAGTACCCCATGCCCAACCAGCGGCATGCCGTCGGAGCCACTGCCGCAGTGACCGCCACATCGCCACCGCAACAACCGCCGCCTCCTCCTCCGCCGCCGCCGCCGCCGCCACAGCAGCAGCAGCACTACCCGCCGCAACCTGCGCAAACGTCAGGTACGGCGGTGGCAACGCCGCCGGTTAAGCCCACGCAAGTTGGTGATACATCCGCCCAACCCCAGTCTCAGGCGCAGCAGCAGCAGCAACAGCTGCAGCTGCAATATCAGCAGCAGTACGCGGCCCAATTGGCTGCCATGGCGCTGCCGTACGCTGCTAACATGCAGGCTGCCGCAGCCATGGCCGGAGCGACACCCGGCATGACAGCCGCCGCCACGCAGCAGCGCACGCAGTACGGGTACGACCAGGCGACCTACGCTGCCGTGGCTGCCGCGGCGGCCGCCGCCGCAGGTCAGGGTTATGGAGCTGCCGGGTACGGCAGCCAGATGGCTGCGCACATGGCTGCTATGGCGGCTTACAGCGGTCAGGCGGCGGCGGCGGCCGGCTTTCCGGCGGCGGCGTACGCGGCGGGCAGCGATCCGGCGTCGCTTGTGGCGGCATACCAATGGCAGCAGCAGCAAGCGCAGGCGCAAGCGCAGGCACAAGCCCAGGCGCAAGCCCAGGCGCAGCAGGCGGCTGTAGCAACCCAGGGCCAAGCTGGCATGGAGGCGCTGTACGCCCAGCACGCGGCCATGTACCAGCAACAGCTGCAGCAGCAGCAGTTGCAGGGGGTGGTGGGCCAGGGGCCTGCTGCCGTAGTGGATGGCGGCCAGGGGGCTGCGGGGTCGGCCGGGTTGCCGCACACCACCACGTGATCGGGTCTGTCGCACCGTTCCTTGACTGGGGTGCAGCGGAGGGAGCGTCACACGGTGCTAGTTGTTGCTATCAAGGGGAAATGGGCTCCACCTCGCCGGCAGCAAGGGCGCAGGTGGTGGTGGGGAGGAGGTCGGGGTGCTGAGAAGGGGGTGGAGGGGGACTGGCCAGGGTTGCCACCTACGAGGGACGGGCCTGCAGTTGCTCGCAGCTGTCATGTCGGTCGGGGTGACGCGAGGAGTGGCGGCCCGCGATCGATGTGCAGCCTGCGAGTGTGGGTGATGGGTTGGTGATGGTGGCTACGACCTGATCGCCCTGATTGGCAGGGTCGGGTAACGGGTTGTTGGGCCACCTGGCGGGCCGCTCGGAGTTGCTTGGACGGCCCCACCTGTGCCCGTGATGGGACAATTCCTGTTGCCTGCGGACCTGTGTGCAGAGGCCGCTGTTTCATGTTGTGGCTGGCATCGCAAGCTGTTACTGTGCTGACGAGGGCGGCGACAAGTGTGTCGCTTTTGACATTGACATTATGAGCGCCTCCGTCAACGGCGACTGCGTGCAGCACGTACCCTTGTACTGTCAACGACCATCGGCGACCGAGGTGCAAATACATACCGCGTTGGGCCGCCGCGCGGCTCTGGCAAGATGGGCGCACACATGCCGGCGGCGACCGTGTTTACAGCGGGAGGGTCAAGGCTATCATGACCTTCCTCAGCACTCGGGCGTGTATTGACACCGTCTTTGACTCCTTGCTTGTGGGGGGGTCCCCTTGTGTGGGTTCTGCGTTTCATGCCTTTCCTGTCTGTCCGTTTTTAGGGTACTGAGGGTGCGGGACGACTGCCGGACCCATCCGTTGACCCGTTAGAAATGATAATTGGCATAATCCAAGTTCCGGTTTAACCCAAGTTCCAGTTTAATGGAGTCAGTTGAATGGAGTTTACGACTTGTGCCGAACGGTCGTCCTGCCTGCCTGAGAGTTGCACCTGACTTGCTGACATAACTCTTCGGCTTAACGATGTTGGTTCTGGAGTGTTGTGCGGTATGGGGCCAAGTCCTTTGCGTTCCGACTTCCTGGAGAACTGATTGCGTGGGGGTGAAGCAAGGAAGGCGCTGGTGGTGTTGCACTGCGGGCGTTGGCTACGCGCTGTGTTGCCGCGGTGAGGCCGCAGCCTGACCTTCTCGTGTGTGTTGGTGTGCGTGTGGAGATGGGCCGGACTGCGGACCGGTACGTGTGCGTGTAGGGATGTGCACGTGCTATGCATGACATGCATGACGTCAGGTGCGCACACGCCACGCGTCTGCGCGATGTGCGCTTCGTTGGTGACCCACAACCTGGTCGAGTGCTAGAGCGTGCGGTCGTGTGTATGTGCTGGTTCATCATGGAGCACAGCCGCCGTTGTGTAGGTCTCCCTACCGCACAATGCACATAATGCTGGCTGCTTGTTTGTCGTCGTAAGCGTCGTCGTCTGTGTGTCTGATACGATATGAATGAATCTACGAGAGTCGCAGCACCGCTGCTGGTGGGCGTGCTTACATTGCCAAATACGTCGAGGCGGACCAGGGGACGAAAGGCCGGGGGTCACCCCCACAGAGCTGGCTGGCTGGGCTGGCGTGCACCGCGCCGGCTGGCGGGGGGGCCACTGCATTGGGGTTGTGTCAGGGTGGCGCGGTCGGGGCGGGTCCACGTTCGTGCAGTAGACACGTCCTGTTGATGGCGACCCCGCCCGCAGGACTGTCCTCATGTCTTGGTCCTGCGGTCGGCTGCTGCACGGAATGGTGGGATCGGTGGATGACGGTCTCCGTGTTAATTCCGTTGCAGGTGTTGCATGTAACGATACCTTTCGCGGTTTTCACCGTTCTGCCAGCATACACACGACGTCATATGATTTCCTAATGTCAAGGAAAACACCGTCGACCGGCAGATACCCCTTATTGCATGAGCCCAGTCTGCAACACCCAGCCCACTCCCCTTTTTTGCGCTCCGAACCCTGACAAGACCGCGTGCGTTCGCCGTGTCTGAACGCCGACTGCCAGCTGGGGTAGGCCCGTCATCAGACACGCATCGTCATTTAGTAACCGTGCCAAGGTGGACCCGTGTCCCGACCGGGTGTTCCAAAGGGCCCAGATAGCTCGTAGGCGCCTCATATCATCAACCCCTACAAAAGACTGCGCACCCATCCTTCATCACCACCCGCGGGGGGGTCATGCAGCCATACCGGCCAACACACCAGGTTACCAGCGCGCCATCGTCATTGCCTGAACAGGCGCGCGTCCACTAATGCCAGATTCAACGACGCGCTCTGATGTTCCGCCCCGCGCTCGCGGGTACGGACCCGGGCAGATCCACCCGTGGGTGCATTACCGCCCGGTGCATTACAGGTGCGATATGCATTGGGATCAGAACCACGCCACACTGGGGGCCCCCATCGTCACACACAGTTGAGCGCAATACATGACTCCCATCGGGCGACATCCAAGATGACACGACCACCCAACAGGACAACGCTGCAGGTCGTCATCACGCCAGCGCCTCCGAGCGCCCTAACTCGCTAACAACGCAGTTCTATGGCACTACGGTATATGCTTCTAGCGTCGCTAGGCATAGTCTTAGTGCATCCCTTCTGCTGTCAAAATTAAATTTACCCTACCCATCTTAGGGACCTAGGCGCGCTCGCGAACCACCTGCCAATCCGGATGTGCAAGATGTGTCGGTGGTTTATCGCTGCACGGCATCCCTGCATAAAATAGAATTCTAACACAAAGTGTTCAACCGGACACTAGTTGCGCGCTTTGGTGCCCCTTCTCCCTTGCCCGTTTCCCCGAAGGCATGCTCATCAGTCCAGAAGCTACAGCCGCGACCGTGATGGCTGCCGGTCAGGCAGCATCAAAGCCGTTGCGACCTCCCCTGCGGCCCTGTACCCGGCCTCGATGGCGCCCTCAAAGTAACCGGCCCACTCTGCAGCCAGCTCCGTCCCGGCAAAGAAGACGAGCCCGCCCCCACATTCACCAAGCCCAGCACACACCCCACCCGCGCCGCCGCCCGCGCCAGCGCGGCAGCCACACAGCGGTTTCCGGGCGGATGCGCCGCCTCCGCCGGCAGCTAGCCCGGGCGGCATCAAGGCAGCGAAGCAGCCCCGACTGTACGGCTCGTGCATCCAGTCCTTGCTGATGAAGTCCGTACAGTCGAACTGCGCGGCGGCGCTACCAAAATACCGTTCGTATTGCTGCAGTACGACAGACCGCCGCTCCGCATCGGGCAGCGCGGCAAACGCGACGGCGGCGGCGCCTGTCACCAAGCCGATCAGCGCAGGGGCGCCGGAGATGGTGGCGGGAAACAAATTCGCGACTGGACCCAAATCCTCCAGGTGGCAGTGGTGGCGGTGGCGGTGGTGGTGCTGCTGCTGTTGCGGGCTACCCATGGCGCCTGGTGTGCAGCAAGCCGCTGACGACGCGGGTGCGGCCGCACACGATGCTGGTGATGGCCCCCGGGGTGCGGGCGCTGCCCCTGCCGAGTCGTCTGGCGACGGGAAGGAACAACGCCCCGGTGCGGCAGCGGCGGATTCGGCCCAGAACCGTGTGCGGTAAATCGCGATGGTCTTGACGGCGGCACCCATGTACATGCGCTGCGCAACCGCTGCCTTGTCGGCCGGCAGCGGCGGACTCCAGGCGATGGAGGCCCAGAGAGGCGGGGAGACCGCCAACACGACCTTGCGCGCGCGAATCTGCATCGGGACCGGGACCCCGGGGCCTGCTTCTCCGCCGCCCGCCTCAGTCTGGCTCACTGGCTGCGTCACGGTCACCTCGATTGCGCCGGCGCCGCCGTCAGAGCGCCCCCAGTCGATCCGGCTCACGGCGGCCCCCAGAAGGATCTCCACTCCGCGGTTTCGGAGCTGTGCCGCCAGGCGCCGCGCGAGCTGCTGCGCGCCGCCGCCGACTTTGAAGCTTTGCGCGCCGCCATCGCCGTCGCCTACTGCCGCAAGGCCCCCGCACATGGCTAGGAAGGCGAGGAAGTAGAGGAAGGACAGGTCGGCGGGCTCCGAGGCGGTCACGGTGCGGACTAAGAGGTCGAGCTCCCGCCGTACTCCAGGGGATCCTACGTGGGCGTCGAGGTAGGCCTTGACGCTGATGGCGTCCCAGGCAGCGGCGTCCGCTCGTACCCAGGAGGAGGGCTCCCGGACGGTGGAGGCCCAGGACTCCAGACGGGCGGAAATGGAGGCCAGCTCGAGGGCCTCGGCGTCTGTCAGTGGCAGGGAGCTGCCCGAGTTGAGCAGGGTCGGGGAGGAGGGGCTTTGCCTGACATCATCATCATACCGGTAATCCGCTCCGGAGCCAGATGGTGCCACGGATGCGGGAGTGGATAGTGGACCGCCGTTTGTATGAAACCATAGCTGTTTTACAGTCTGCAGGTTCAGCTCGCGAAGCAGAGCCAGTGTGCGGTGCTGTGAAGGGCCGACCCATTGTCCTCCAAGGTCGATGGCGTCGTCGCGGAAGGGAACGGAATACGTGCGTCCGCCGACCCGATCACGAGCATCGATAACCATAATCTTGGATTTGGTCTGTTTCTGGAGCAGCTCGCGGGCACATGCAAGCCCCGATAACCCGGCGCCAACAATAGCAACATCATACGATGTCATATCGATTCTACAGATACGCAAAATGAAACAAAACTTGGAGACTAAGTTGCTTGGCGTATCAGCAGTTGGCGAAACCTTTACTAATGGCTACCGTAAATATTACGCCAATCTCCAAAGCATCAAAAGGAAGGCCCATACCCGCGCAGTCTTACAAATCATATAAAATCATGCCTCAGAGCTTTCCATGCGTGCACGCATATTTACGCGTCGTCCCAACGGCGGTGGCGCTTTTGCTAAGGAAACCGAGAAGGAACAAAAGTACACAGTCATCACTGTCACCGGCAACGGCATCCCGGGTACGGTAGGGCGACGGAAAGAGGAACGGCGTGCACCCCGCCTTGCGGCCCCACTGGTTCCGATCGCCCTTCCTCGCTACCGGGATGCATGTCTTGGGGTGTTTTCTTTCGCTTCAACCCCCTTCCTGCCGCGTCCCTTTTCGCTGCCCACCATTCTTCAAATCTCTACCGTTCCCATCCTCCTGCCGGCACGTTGCCGCCCCCACCTGCACCCCTGGGTGCAGCAGTGGAACCCCCCCACCAATACCGCAGCCTCGCCCTCCCTCTGCTCCTCCACCTCCGCCGGGCGGCAGTCGCAGCAGGGCCCGCCATAGGTCCAAGATCCGCTCCCAGGCCGCCATGGACAGCGCTTGATCATCAGCAGCATCGCCGCATCTGGCGGGCGGGTGGGTGCCAGGTGGAGGCGGTCGCAGCGACGTTAAATGGACACAGCAATCGCCTCCGGCCGGCGCTTTTTTTTATTTTCTGAAGGAACCAGGACTCGGGACGGGGTGCCTTTCTTTATGTTGTCTGGCGGTCCTCTGATGCTGCCACTACTCCTCAAGCGACTAGCGGGCCGGGCTTCTGGGCGTCTCCACAGGCCAGCTGGATGACTTAGGATGGGTGAGAGTCTTGTAAACCTCCAGACGGGACAGGGACGGGTGGGCACCCTCCTTCTCGTCACACCCCTGACAACTTGGCTGGGGTCGATCCCGGGACCTCCCGAGGGGAATTGCGAGGTTTCCCTGTTGCCAGCCAAAGCGCCTCGTTGTCACCTTCTGGGGGTGCCGGTCAGTTCGTATCGTCCCCGGTAGGATTTGAACCCGGGGCACCCGGGCCCTGGATTACCTGGTGGACACAAGCAGTGCCTCACGGCACGGGTAGCTTACTCCCATCAGGAGGTTGAAACGTTGTTATTGTGCAGCGGTGTGGGGTGGGAGCGTGAGGAGGAGGAAGGAATGCAGGTGACAGTTACAAGAGCGTTCCCCTGCAGCGGGGTAGCGACGCACGCAGGCACGCAAACGCACACGGACAGGCAGCCCCATACCCACACGTACGCGTGGACCCACTGTGCCCATACCCACACGCACACCCACCCACCCCCACACCGACAGCCACAGCCACAGCCACAGCCACAGCCACAGCCACAGCCACAGCCACAGCCACAGCCACAGCCACAGCCACAGCCACAGCCACAGCCACAGCCACAGCCACAGCCACAGCCACAGCCACAGCCACAGCCACAGCCACAGCCACAGCCACAGCCACAGCCACAGCCACAGCCCACAGCCACAGCCACAGCCACAGCCACAGCCACAGCCACAGCCACAGCCACAGCCACAGCCACAGCACAGCCACAGCCACAGCCACAGCCACAGCCACAGCCACAGCCACAGCCACAGCCACAGCCACAGCCACAGCCACAGCCACAGCCACAGCCACAGCCACAGCCACAGCCACAGCCGCCGCCGCCGCGCCGCCGCCGCCGGCCGCCGCCGCCGCCGCGCCGCCGCCGCCGCCGCCGCCGCGCCGCCGCCGCCGCCGCCGCCGCCGCCGCGCCGCCGCCGCCGCCGCCGCCGCCGCCGCCGCGCCGCCGCCGCCGCCCGCCGCCGCCGCCGCCCGCCGCCGCCGCCGCCGCCGCCGCCGCCGCCGCCGCCGCCGGCCGCCGCCGCCGCCGCCGCCGCCGCCGCCGCCGCGCCGCCGCCGCCGCGCCGCCGCCGCCGCCGCGCCGCCCGCAGCCGCAGCGCAGCCGCAGCCGCAGCCGCAGCCGCAGCCGCAGCCGCAGCCGCAGCCGCAGCCGCAGCCGCAGCCCGGCAGCCGGCAGCCGCAGCCGCAGCCGCGCAGCGCAGCCGCAGCCGCAGCCGGCAGCCGCGCAGCCGCAGCCGCAGCCGCAGCCGCAGCCGCAGCCGCAGCCCCAGCAGCCGCAGCCGCAGCCCCGCAGCCGCAGCCGCACGCCGCCCCAGCCGCAGCCGCAAGCCGCAGCCGCAGCCGCCCCAGCCGCAGCCCGCAGCGCGCAGCCGGCAGCGCCGCAGCCGCAGCGCAGCCGGCAGCCGGCAGCCGCAGCCGGCAGCCGCAGCCGCAGCCGCAGCCCGCAGCCGCAGCCGGCAGCCGCAGCCGCAGCCGCAGCCGCAGCCGCAGCCGCAGCCGCAGCCGCAGCCGCAGCCGCAGCCGCAGCCGCAGCCGCAGCCGCAGCCGCAGCCGCAGCCGCAGCCGCAGCCGCAGCCGCAGCCGCAGCCGCAGCCGCAGCCGCAGCCGCAGCCGCAGCGCAGCCGCAGCCGCAGCCGCAGCCGCAGCCGCAGCCGCAGCAGCCGCAGCCGCAGCCGCAGCCGCAGCCGCAGCCGCCGCAGCCGCAGCCGCAGCCGCAGCCGCAGCAGCGGCAGCCGCAGCCGCAGCCGCAGCCGCAAGCAGCAGCCGCAGCCGCAGCCGCAGCCGCAGCCGCAGCCGCAGCAGCCGCAGCCGTACAGCGGGGCCGTACAGCGGGGCCGTGCAGCCGCAGCGCAGCCGCAGCCGGCGCAGCCGCAGCCGCAGCCGCAGCCGCAGCCGCAGCCGCAGCCGCAGCCGCAGCCGCAGCCGCAGCCGCAGACAGCCGTACAGCGGGCCCGTGCAGCCTCAACCTCAGCCTCAGCCGCAGCCGCAGCCGCAGCCGCAGCCGCAGCCGCAGCCGCAGCCGCAGCCGCAGCGCAGCCCGCAGCCGCAGCGCGCAGCCGCAGCCGCAGCCGCAGCCGCAGCCGCAGCAGCCGCAGCCGCAGCCGCAGCCGCAGCCGCCCGTACAGCGGGGCGTACAGCGGGGCCGTGCAGCCGCAGCGCAGCCGCAGCCGCAGCCGCAGCCGCCGCAGCCGCAGCCGCAGCCGCAGCCGCAGCCGCAGCAGCCGCAGCCGCAGCAGCCGCAGCGCAGCCGCAGCCGCAGCCGCAGCCGCAGCCGCAGCCGCAGCCGCAGCCAGCCGCAGCCGCAGCCGCCGCAGCCGCAGCACCGCACCCGCACCCGCAGCCGCACCCGCACCCGCACCCGCACCGCACCCGCACCCGCACCCGCACCGCAGCACCCGCACCCGCACCCGCAGCCGCCGCCGCGCCGCCCGCGCCGGCCGCCGCCGCCGCCGCCGCCGCCGCCGCCGCCGCCGCCGCCGCCGCCGCCGCCGCCGCCGCCGCCGCCGCCGCCGCCGCAGCCGCAGCCCGCAGCCGCAGCCGCAGCCGCAGCCGCAGCCGCAGCCGCAGCCGCAGCCGCAGCCGCAGCCGCAGCCGCAGCCGCAGCGCAGCCGCAGCCGCAGCCGCAGCCGCAGCCGCAGCCGCACAG